>ML822852.1:29566-70997 GCA_009831015.1 Picea engelmannii
TTTTATGTTTTTAACAAATTGCTTTACAAATAATGATATATTTGTAAAAAAATCTTATATTTTGATGTTATTTTTAGTAATAGCAATATGAAAGAAGTCTATTCTATAAGTAATTGGAAATTGATTTTAGTCATAAGGTAATTGGAAATTGATTTTAGTCATAAGGTAATTAAATTATGATGTTGTAAAAATTAATTCATGAAATTGCAAAGAAGTTTATTCTATAAGTAATTGGAAATTGATTTTAGTCATAAGGTAATTGAATTATGATGTTGTAAAAATTAATTCATTAAATTGCAAAGTTTATTTGGATATTGAGAATAATAGTAAAACTAGAATTCTTTTTTTTTTAGAAAAAGGAGATTAATTTAAAGCATGTGTTTCCCCACCTACTGTGGGTTTGGAGTTTTGTATTTTTGAAGAAATCTGCACAAAATTGAGAAAATTTAGAAGCTACTTGTAATAATAGCCTCGGAATTATGTGCAATACCTTTATCCAACCTTAGTAAAAGTTGGAATTATTTCAATTGAGAGTATAAAGTTGGAACTCATCATGATTTGCTATCATTGTTCTTATAAAAAGTATAAATTATTTAATGATTTTCTATTAATGTTCTTGAAACAACTATAAATCCAATAACTTTAATATCAATGTCCTTAGAACAAGTATAATTCATCATCTACAAAATTCAAGATGATTTTCTATCAATGTTATGAACATAGCCTCGTTGTCGTAATGTGATGAGCATAGCCTCATCGTCGCAATGTGATGCAAATATCTTATCATCGTAATGTGACAAACAATGTCCTCCCATCGAAATGTGTTGAACATAGCCCCATCGTTGCAATAAATGTCATTTTGTCACCACTTTTTGATTAAATGTCCTATCATTGCAATGTCATGAACATAGCCATGTCATCATCAATATGTCACAAACAATATCTTATCATCGTAATGTTATGAAAATATCCTTGTCATCGCAATCTAATGCAAATATCATATCCTCACAATATGATGTAAATATCCTATCCTCATAATGTGATGCAAATATATGTCCTCACAATATGATGAACATAGCCTTGTCGTCACACTGTGACAAGCATAACCATATTGTCGCAATCTGATGAAGATATCCTTATACGATGAACATATAATGTGACAAACATAACAACATTGTCGCATTGTGAGGAACATAGTTATATTGGCCTTGGTTTACCATGACCATGGTTGACAATCGTTAACCATGTTTGAAATTTGTTGTCCATAGATGACCATGGCTAGTCACAACCATATTGTCACAATGTGAAAACATAACCATATTGTCGCAATGTGAAAACATAACCATATTGTCGCAATGTGACAAACATAGGCTCGGCGTCGCAATATTGTGAACATAACCATATTGTCGCACTGTGACAAAATTGTCTCATCAATGCAATGTGATGAGCTTATCCTCATCATCGCAATGTGACACAAATATCATTTCATCATATGTGAACAAAATGTCATGTCGTTGCAGTGTGATGAACATAGCCCTATCATTGAAATAAATTTCTAGTTGTTGCAATGTGATGAACATACGACATTTATGTTCATCACATATGTAACACCATGTTTCCCCTAGTTTGTAAAAATAACTATATTTTCCAAGGGACTATGGAAAAATCAATATGTGTGAAAGTTTGATTTGATAGACCTTTGCATAAAAGGTCAATGAAGGTAAATTTTGTTGTTTACTAGAAAATGGATAATTGTTGCATGACTGTTGGAAGGGGGGTGTACTAAGAGAGACCATGAATTCCATGAAAGGGAAGGTGAAGGGGACCAGGAGTAGTTGTGTTAACTTCCACCAAAATAGTAACTTACTGGATTTGATTGCTCAGGACGAGAACAATCCTCTGACCCGAAAATGAATTACAGTTAGGCTGGTAGGTGGGAAGACCTTGTCAAGAGTTAATGAGGAGATGGGGAAGAGAACCCCATATGTAAGGCTTTCATACCTGACCACGGACTGGGAATTCGAGCCACACACAATATTTTTGAGGAAGGCAAGAAAGGAATGGTATGGTGGGCAGAGGGAGACCTATGAAGAGTGGAGAGACGAGAGGATAAGCTTTCATGTTCAAGGAAGAACTGGGGAATGGGCATTTTGGTCACAAGGAAATGGTTAGTCAGGTTATGATACAAGATGATAAACGAGGTTGGTCCTCCTTGCTTGGTATTGTGTAAACCATTGCCAAGATCCTGCGGGAGGAGGAGAGTAACCTCTATCCCGACTGTCGCTAAACCGAAAGAAATGATTATATCTCAGAGCCTCATGGTCTAACTTAGGTGTGGCTAGTGGTAAATCTATTATGAGTGATTGAGCCTATGGTTGGGAGGAAATGGGTACCCCTTTTAGCAGTCGTTTCATGTTATCCGGTTTTGATAAGTATTTTCCTTGTTTTATGTATTGAACTAGAATAATGGATGAATGCATGGATTTATACATGTGTATTTATAAATGGTTTCTGTGTGGAATGGTTATGATATGTGTATTCATTCATCTCTTTGTGAAATTACACTTCTAACTAATAGTCTATATGCCCAACTTTCCTAAGGCTTCCTGGGACATAATCTTGTAAGACAACTGAGATAGGAGATATCATGTCGACCTGAACCTTTTTATTTGAAGAGGATACCTCTTTCAAACTCCTTTTCGTGCGACTAGGATTTCAAGACCAAGTCCTTAACCATTTCATGATAAATATCAGGAAGGATAATGAGGTTCAAGCCTTGAAAAGGGAAATATCTTTGTTTGGAAGATGAGCAGATGAGATCCATTCAGGAGGACCCATATGACCAATACCTAGGAACCTTAGGCTAATCCTGAGGGGACTAAGGTCCTTCTGACTTCGTAGCTCCACAAGTTCGAGACTTCGGAGTATCGATGACCCTCATAGTCAAAAACTGGTTGAAGATGACCGAGAGTTATGGTTACCCGTAAGGTTGAATGATGTTGGTCGGTTACTCAGGTGGTTAGGTGAACCTATCTGACCAACTAAACCAAGATCCAAAACCCTAAATACTAGAGTCACAAAAAACCTAGAATCGTAGATCAAGGGATCCTTCGGGTTATTTCCCAATCGTCGATATACTGGGGACACATGGCGCTAGCCCCTTTATTTCTTGTATCAGGAACTTCAGGAGATGGGAGGAGTTTGCATTGTAACACTCCCGAACTCTGAATCCTTGAGGTAACAAGAAACGTAGATCTATAAGCCTACATGTTTGGGTCTCGAACATGAGATCTAAGAGATGTTAGAAGTCTCTCAGTCCGGGGTCATGTGGTGTAGTGATGTCATCCAGGGTGGTGTGGATCCTAGCTTGATGTGCCACATGTCACCTAAATTCATGTGTATCGCGTACTCTATAGGCCCATTGGAACATAACACGTGTCACCCTGACCCCTCCTACATGTCAGTTCCTGATACGTGTCCACCTAACCAAAGTGGTTGGTGAAATGACTGGGACTCTAGGAATATAGGACTTCGAGACCCCGGAGGATCTGGGATGTAGGATGGTAAAGAGAGACCGAACGACTCAAAGGTTAGAGCCACGTGGTGAGATTACAGAACTTTGAAAGTTCATAAATCTGAGTGGTCTTGTGCGTAGATAGTAAAGAGGCATGAAGCGTCGAATCATCGAATTCATCCAAAGTTGATATAGGAGAAAGAGAGTAATTCCATTCATGGGATTGGACCATGGATGGTCTTCCACCATGGAGGGAGGAACTTGGAAATATCATGTTTGAAGTGGATCCATGTGGGCGTCACGTGGCCCTCAACCAATAAACGCCCAAAGAACTTCAAAGAGATATATCCGTCGGTTCTAGGCTTGGTTTTTAGCATGGAGACCATGGTTAGAGAAATTTGGACGAGAAGAATGTGGTAGAGACTCCAAATGAAGGATTTGATCACTTAAGGAGAACCAAATTTTGAGGCCCCATCCCTAGGAAAGCCACTTAGAGGTCGGGTGTGTTACAAATTGGTATCAAAGCATGGTTACAACACTTGGCCTTCTTGGGCTCATGGATGAGTTGTGTAAAAACCATATTTAAAGAACTTTAAGGGTGACACCCCACCTTACCTCTTTCCTAAAGAGTCTGGTTAAACTCTTGCTGAAAAAAAAGAATGAAATATTTCTATTGTGTGTGTGTATTTAAGAAATATGAATTATGTGTTGTTCATGAACTAATATACTATTAGCTAATAGCAAGTGTTTTTTTAGCACTCAAGTAGTCAGTGAATTGCAGGAAACTACGAGCATAAAGAATGGTGACACGCCATGAAGTGGGGATGGCTCCCATAATAGAGACAAAGAATATGATGAAAGGAGGGCAGTGGAAACCCCTCTGGATCTGGTTGAAACTATAAGGAGCCTCATTGTAACGTCCCCCATTCGTTATGACTACATGCGGTGCAACGCAAAAGAATTTTTTTTTTTAAACAGGAAGGCAACAATGACAACAATTAATCAACACAACTTGACGGTGAACACAACACCCACAAATCAGGCAACAACCAACAATGACCCATCATGCTGTCACATCATGCAATTGGACGAAACAAGTGAAATCAAATAGACAAATAAAATGACTAAGTTATTGGACAACATCAAGATCAACCAGATGCAACCAACATCAAATTACATAGGTAGTTTGAACCTTCATGGCGATTGAGGAACAAGCACAAACAAAAGTGATAGCACATCAATTACAATGAGCATTACACCCACATCAGGAAGGACATGACTCTGGCTAGGTTATCATTTGCATCTATCAATCAAGGCATGCAATGATCCCCTCATCAGGAATCATGTTGTCACAAGTGGTAGGCATGATAGTAACCAAGGCGCAACATAACATATCCATACCAATAGCCCAAGAAAAATCCAACACGCTAGGAGACCGAATTAACAAACAAAAATACATGAATACTATACCCAAGCACCCAATCGACAAGTCAACAAGACGCAAGGGAAATCTGACTACTATAACAATCATACATCACATTATATTCCAAAACAATCCTATATCAACATGGTTAATGGCACAAAATAAATCTAATCTTTAACCAATCATACCTCATATTAATTTCCTGAATCCACATAAGTCATACATTCCTTCAACTAATCTTTCTTTACCATTTATGCAATAACTACTTGATTTGTTTTTTAAAAAGAGAATTAGTATATGCACATAACATAATCAATACTAATACTAGTGTAATGAGGAATGTAATGATGAATTACACCCTATTTGCAAGTAAGAAGTATATTCTCTTATATGCACTAGTTATTCCATGGTGACGCTTGACTACATCAATCTATACATATTAAAAATAATTGTATTCAAAACAAAAGTTCATCGTAACTATTTTCCAATTCCAAATATTAGATAAGTGTTTTTCCTAAGGATGAATCCATTATAACCAGACTAATCATGTACATCTATTTATCTTGTTGATTTAAAGTAAAAGGCGAATCTTATAAGAACTGTATTGTTAGCCAAAGAATGAGTTACAGATTATTTTCCCTCCAATTTTTTTATACATAAGAGGGGGGCAATTGTCTTTGGGAGTTTTTAGCATCCATGATTTATGCCAATTGATAAAAGAATTTTCATTTTCAATCCATAAATATATTTGCTAAATTTTAGTCAAAACGGAATGTTCACTTAATAAATCTATATATGAAACATGTCTTGGGAAGAAAGGATGAAAATGTCACACTGATGAATAAATAATGAATACCATAACGTTGTTTATCAATGATGTCACTATCTAACCATACAATCAATGTTTGTTAATAAATGGTTGCCAAGTAATGATATTGGTGTCCAACAAAATATCGCTAACTATTATTAATGGTTGTCTAGAAACAATATTTCTATCTAAAATATTTGTTTTCAACAACAATAGCACTGTCTATTATTATTTGTTGTCAACAAGAGGTAGTTGTCTAGCAAAGATATCGCCTGGGGTTTCCAGGCTAACTCAGAGAAACAAGGGAATTAACTCTCTATCCATTAATGCTATTATATTACTCTTGTCCATTCCATTTCTGAGATCACTATTTAACAATGATTTCACTATCTAACAATATTATATATCTATCCATTAATGTTATTATATTATTGTTTTCCATTCCATTTCTGAGATCGCTATTTAACAATGATTTCATTGTTTAACAATTTTATATCTCTATCCATTATATCGCTATCCATTAATGTTATTATATTACTGTTGTCCATTCCATTTATGAGATCGTTATTTAACAATGATTACATTTTCTAACAATATTATATCGCTATCCATTAATGTTATTATATTATTGTTTTCCATTCCATTTCTGAGATCGCTATTTAACAATGTCTATAAATCTATGTCTAACAAAGATGGTATTTACATCATTGTCTATAAATCATCGTCTAACAATTTATAGAGTTGATAGCGTTGTCCTTAAATCTATGTCTAACAATGATAGCATTGATATCATTGTCTATAAATTGTTGTCTAACCATTGATAGCATTGATATCAATGTCTTTAAATCTATGTCCAACAATGATAACGCAGAGTTAAATATGATATAGTTTTATAAATAACAATAAGATCCATAACTAAGGAACAATAAAATCCAAACCATAATGTTGTGTAAAAACTGGGTGAAAAGGCTATGTAAAATGCCAAGAAAAGCATGGTGTGAGTGTTGTCTATAAAAGAGAACACAAAGTAAAATTTTGGGGCACACACATAAATTTGCATAAAAGAAAACGCAGAGATCAGAGGTTAATCATTTAGAGATGAATCAATCAAAACACAGATATTCTCATTCACAATAAGGCTCAAAGACTAATCATTCAGTAATGAATCAATCAAAGTGCAAAGATACTCATTCACAAGAAGGCGCAAAGATTAGAGATTGATCATAAGAGAGAAACACAGAGATAAGTAAGGGATATCTAATTGGGAGAAAATTTATCCTTCACTTATTATCCATGCACATGAAAGCAGGGAATTTGAATCGCAGTCTTAAACACCAGAGTGAAGACAACCGATTAGTCTCATGGTCGACTTCTTAAGAACAAACTAATAACTTAAAAGATAAGGCACAGGAGATAAAAACAAAATTTTTCTTCGTATTAAATCAATAAAAACAAAATAGAAAATTCATCTCAATCAGAGTTTGGGTTCACCATGGGAAATCAATTCAAAATACATTGAGCATAATTTTGGGATGAATTTAAGTTCTCTAATCATAAAACGTCAGGCTCATCAAGACAATTTGTTGAAATATAAAGATGAAATATCTTGATAGTGTTACGTTGATTAAACATAAACTTTACCAAAGTATAAGTACATTACTGAAGGTGAAGGAACAATATTTAAACTACCATTCAATACAAATATACACATGTGTACCATAGCCAAATGTGAAGGCTCCGAAGTTGTTGTCTCGTGCACACTTCGTCCAGCTCTCGCTTGCCAATCGATGTGACCTCATCGGTACCTCCCAGGCAACACTAGGGGTACTCTTCTTCCCCCTAAGATCCCCAAGATGAAAAGGGACCATGCACACAATACCAGATAATGCTAGCACCCATCTCACCTCGCAAGGTCAATCTACCACTCGTTACCTAAGATGGGTATCCCAACTCCCACAAGAGAAAGTTCAGTCAAGATGAAATTTCAACAGCGTAACGTTACGCAAGCCAAATGATGGCCCATTCTCCTCCTCTACCATGTCTTTTATAAAGTTTCCAAGTAATTAGTTTCCCAAATTCTCATTAAATTCCTTTTTCATTTAATTAATTTCGAAAAATCTCCCTCGTATGCATGTCACTCGATCCCCTAGTTGCACCAGAAAATCAATTTTATTAATTAATTAAATACTCTTATTTCCCTCACCCACCAAGAGAATTCCTAAAAACACTCCTCGGTGTCCCAAAATTCCCTTACAATTCTTAAATGACTTACACCTTACTTAATTCCTAATTGATTTCATAAATAGAAGGTTCCAAATGCTAGATTCCTTACTAAGTTAGACATTCATCTTTTTATTTAAGTCTCCCATTTTMTTTAAGTTTCCATTTTTCCTTAAGTTTCATTTTTCTTTTAAGTTTCCCCCTTTTTCTTATTTAACTAAAAATCAATTTAGCAAGTGTAGATAAAAACAACCATTTACCCTCTCTTTTTTTTAACTAAAAATTAATTTAGCAAATGTAGATAAAAACAACCATTACCCCTTTTTAAAAATTTAATCCTCCAATATAATTTTGAATTTAATAAATAAGTTTGAATTTATTACTCCCCTTCTTGTTGCATGTTTATTGATTTTGACCACATGTTCTACTTAGAGCTAGGTTTTAATTTTCACTAGGTTGGGCGACAATTTTTAAGGGAACTTTTAGTTATTAAATTTTTACTCATACCATCATCTATTTTAAGGCTGACCAGGCCCTAAGGAGAAATATTTTTCTAGGCACTAGGTTTATTAAGTTATTAGTGAAAATAACGACATGCCCTTTAGGACACACTAAATTCTCCAAGGGTTCCACTCACCTCTTTTTGTTTTCCTTGCGTGGCGTTCCCTTCAAGACACACTACATGCTCCAAGGGTGCCATTCGCCTCTTTCTTTTTTCCTTGCACAACGTTCCCTTCAAGACGCACTACGTGCTCCAAGGGTGCCACTCGCCTCTTGATTAAATTTGTTAGATTTCAACTCCCTGGAATCAATACTCTACCAAGTGATATTGTGGGAGACTAAGGGCCTCTAAGGAATAAGGCCCATGTCTTATTGTGTGCCCCTTAGAATCACCATGAGAGACTGTCGCAGTCTTCCATCATGACATCGTGGGTCTTCTTGAACTAGGTAATCATTAACATAGAATTCGAGCCATGGAAGGAGTGCTAGTAGGTTGCGGCAAGGATGTTGTCACACCTCTCCCTCAATGTCTATAGTTGTCGTGCATGACCCCTCTACTCAAATTGTGAGTCTATTCGACAAGTTATCGTCATCCTGCATCCATCAATGAATCATGTCAACAATAATAATCAATCATCGTAATATCTAATCATGTGTACATATGTCACATCAACAACATTCAAACCCCAGATTCCACTCCCTAACTTGATCCAGAGTCCAAGGGTTTCATCGATGCCTCTGCATCCTCAATGTCCAAAGTCCTACACACTCAGGAGAACCCATTCAATAGCACTTGTCTATGTAAATACAACAAAATAACATATTATCAAATCCATAATATCTCATAATCATAATCAAAATGACCAATAGTATAATAACATGGATCACTTGCAAGGAAGTTTCCTCAAATAATAACTTCGCTCGGTGCATTCAAGAGCGGGATGTTACACTCATGGCTGAATTATAGATTTGCAAGGCCGAAAATGAGAGATTGATAAAGGAGCAAGAAAAACAAATGAAAATTAATATAGTCTTGATGTAGATCTTATCTTACATAAAGGATGAAAAGGTAAAATTGAAACTATTTACTAGTGGGTTACCTCGGACCTACTGGAACAATATTGAATTTGACAAGCCAAAGACCTTAGAAGACACTATTCAGAAGGCAAGGTTTTGGTATGAACAACTCAAGAGTCAGACAGAACCCTACGAGAATTGGAAGAAGAAGAATGGTTATGGATTCAATAATAAGGGGTTCAAATCCTCAAGATTTAAAAACTATAGGAAGGACTCTAGGATAATCCTTCCTACTGGAAGTGTATATCAGCAAACTTTCCCCTCCTAGAGTGGAAGCAAACCTTTTGGAGCAACCCCGGGAAATAATGATAACCCAAAGAAGGAACTGTTGAAATGTTTGGGTTGTGGAGAATAACATGTACTGAGTGATCATCCACACAGATAGCAAAATAGTAGGAGAGTTTAAAATGTCAAAGACACTACCATAGTCAATTTTGTGGCTAGGAGCATGCCACGGATTTATGCAGTCATGGATGATAAACAAGCCAACCACCAAGCTTCAGTGGTGGAGATGGAAGGTATGATTTCCAACCATTTGGTTTCTATTTCAATTGACCTTGGTTCTAATTCGATTTATGTATCCCCTCAGACTCTTGATTAGTGTAAAATTCAACCAGTTAAACATGTTAAGCCATGGTTAGTACAACTAGCCACTAGCACCAAAAGAAAATTAGCAGAGATCATACCAGCTTGCCAATTCATTATGGATGGATTTCCCACCCAAGCTACCCTTAACATACTTCCCCTAGGATCTTATGACCTATTGATTGGTATGGAATGGCTAGTTGATTATAAAATGAATTTGGATTGTTACCACAAAACCTTATAATGTGTACATGAAGAAGGGAGAAAGATAACCCTCGAAGGGATTCAGAAGCTTGTCTCAGTGAGACAAATATCACCCCTTCAAATCAAAATGTATTACAGAAAGGGATGTACTCTATATGAAATATAGGTGTTGGAATATATTGAGGATGAAAAAACAAACCTAGAGGACCACCCCATATTAAGAGAGTATATAGACGTGTTCCCAGAAGAGGTATGGGGTCTACCTCCGAGAAGCGAAATTGAATTCTCGATAGAACTTGCACCAGGAGCAGTGCCAATTTCTAGGACAACCTATAGATGAGTACACCTGAGCTAGTTGAGCTCAAGCTACAGCTAAAGTAAATGATTGAAAAAGGCTACATCCGACCCAGTGTGTCTCCATGGGGAGCACCGGTCTTGTTTGTGAAGAAGAATATGGCACACTCCGACTGTGCATAGATTATAGACAACTCAATAAGACAACCATAAATAATAAGTACCCCTTACTAATGATCAATGACTTGTTCGAACAATTAGGGGTTTCTTCCATTTTCTCAAAGATTGACTCAAGTTTTGGATACCATCAAGTTCGAATCAAGGATGAAGACATCCACAAAATATCCTTTAGGAACAAATATGGTCACTATGAATTTGTGGTGGTGCCATTGATATTAACCAATACCCCTGCCACTTTTATGTTCTTGATGAATAATGTACTCAAAAAATTCCTAGACATATTTGTATTGGTTTTCATTGATGATATCCCAATCTACTCCAAGAACAAAGAGGAGCATGAAGAACATCTTAGACATGTACTTCAACTATTAAGAGAGCATCAGCTCTACGCTAAGTTTAGAAAGTGTGACTTTTTCCATAAGCAGTTCCATTACTTAGGCCATGTTATTTCTAAATAAGGAGTGGCAGTAGACCCTGACAAGATCAGATCTATTATGGAATGGCCTACCCCAAAGGATGTATCTGATATAAGATCCTTTATGGGCTTAGTAGGATACTATAGAAGGTTCATAAAAGGATTTTCCAAGATTGGTTGTCCAATCCCTGCCCTTCAAAAAAAGGCAGTTAAATTCACTTGGAAATCAGCATGTGAAGAAATATTTCAGACACTGAAATACCTTCTGACCCACGCACTCATGCTGAAGATTGCAAACCCTGAAAAATGACCTCCTCATGTGTATATATTCTTGCAAGGAACGACTCAAATTAATCCTTATGCAAGAAGGATGTGTAATTTGCTACAAATCCAGAAAATTGAATGAGCATGAAATCAATTATGTGACCCACAATCTAGAGTTGGCTTCCATAGTGCATGCTTCAAAAATGTGGAGGCATTACCTCCTGGGTAGGAGATTTGTACTTATGATATACCAATGTGGATTGAGGCACCTGTTTGATCAACCAAATCTCAATGCTAGACAAGCTATTTGGATGGCTCTCCTTACTGAGTTTGATTTCAAAATAAAACACATCAAAGGAAAGGAAAATAGGGTGTTCGATGAACTTAGCATAAGTGTGAAAACAATTCACCTGGAAGTAGTGATAACCTGTGAAACATATATCAGGGAAAGAGTCAGGAATGCACAAGAAACATATGCATTCTTCAAGACTGTGACATCATACCTAGAGAAATATCCCACAAGGATAAAGTATGAAGGCTATCAGATGCTAGATGAAGGTCTATTGAATTACACAAATAGATTGTATATCTGAAGTTGTGATGACTTGAAGAGATTCAGAATGGATGAACTACAGAAGAGACCATATACTAGTCACCCAAGATATCAGAAAATGATCACAGCCACTAGGAAACAATTCTATTAGCCTGGATTGAAAAGGGACCTAGCTAAATATATAGCTAAGTGTCTAAAATGCCAGTAAGTTAAGGCAGAACACTGGCACCCAGTAGGGTTGTTACAACCTCTACCAATTCTAGAATGGAAATGGGAAACCATCTCCATGGATTTCATCACCGGATTACCAAAATCGGCCAAGAAGAATGACACCATCATGGTAGTGGTGGAAAAATCGAGCAAGTATGCTCACTTAGTACCTGTCAAATCAACTTGCAAGGCGATATGTATTGCCAACATTTTCATGGAGGAGATATTCAGACTGCATGGCATGCCTAGGGAGATTGTATCCGATAGAGACACAAATTTCACTTCAAGCTTTTTGAAATCCTTGATGGTTGGTTTTGAGACTAATTTTTTTTTTAGCACAGCCTATCACCCTCAAATTGATGGATAGACAAAAAGAGTAAACCAGATATTAGAATACATGTTAAGGATGCATGTAATGTATCATCCTAATAAGTGGGAAGACTACCTGTCATTGGTATAATTTGCCTACAATAATGATTATCATGAGTAGTTGAAGATGATCCCTTTCAAATCCCTCTATGGTAGACAGTGTGAGACTCAAGTGAGTTGGAGTGATCCAGTAGATATAATTACAATCTAACTTGAAATGCTGAAAGAAATGGAACAAAAAGTGATTCAGATAAAGAAAAATGTGAAAATTTCTCAGGATAGACAGAAGAGTTACGCCAACTGAAAGAGAACTCCCAGAGAGTTCAAGACATGAGACCATGTCTATCTCAGAATTAGGCCCAGGAAGAGTTCCCTGAGAATGGGATCTTGTGCCAAGATGGAACCTTAGTATTGTGAACCTTTTGAAGTCTTAGATATAGTCGGACCTATATCCTATAGGCTAACACTCCCTCCCACAGTAAAGGCACATAATGTTTTTCATGTTTCATTATTGAAGAAATATGTACATGATTCTAATCATATAATTAACTGGTCTGTGATCCAGGTGGAGCTGGAGGGAGAATTCCTTCCAGAACCTCAATGCATACTAGACAAGAAGGCAACCCCACTCAAGAACTGAACCATTGCAGAGGTCAAGGTGCGGTGGAAACACTTTGGCCTAGATGAGGCTACATGGGAAGTGGAGGATGCCATGAG
The DNA here is from genome assembly GCA_009831015.1 of Picea engelmannii. Classification (NCBI taxonomy): domain Eukaryota; kingdom Viridiplantae; phylum Streptophyta; class Pinopsida; order Pinales; family Pinaceae; genus Picea; species Picea engelmannii. The sequence continues at coordinate 42,901 of ML822852.1, forward strand.
ACAGGCATATCCATTTTTTTTAACTTCTATATATACAGAGAAAGTTGACAGATAGAACATTGAGGATGATGTTCCTTTAAAGGGGGAGGTAATTGTAACACCCTATTTCCCCTAGTTTGTAAATATAACTATATTGGTCAAGGGACTATGGAAAAATCAATATGTGTGAATGTTTGATTTGATGGACCTTAATGGATTTAATTGCTCAGGACCAAAATAGTCCTCTCATCCAAAAATGAATTACAGTTAGGCTAGTAGGTGGGAAGACATCCTCAAGAGTTAATGAGGGGATGGGGTGCCCCATCTGTAAGGCTTTCATACTTGACCATGGACTGGGAATTTGAGCCACACATAATATTGTAGAGGAAGGCAATAAAGGAAGGGTGTGGTGGGCATAGGGACACCTGAAAATAGTGCAGAGATGAGAGGATAAGCTCACAGGTTCAAGGAAGAATAGGGGAATGAGTGTTTTGGTCATAGGGAAATGGCTAGTTGAGTTATAATACAATATGATAAATGAGGTTGGTCCTCCTTTCTTGGTATTGTGTAAATCGTTTCCAAGATCCTGTGGGAGGAGGAGAGTAACTTTCGTCGCTACTCTCATTGAACCAGAAGAAAGGATTATATCTCAAAGCATAGTGTTCTAGCTCGAGGGTGGCTAGTGGTAAATCCATTAGGAGTGACTGAGCCTATGGTTGGGAGGAAATAGGCACCCCTTTCAGCAGTCTCTTCACGTTATCTGGTTTTGATAAGTATTTTCCCTTTTTTATGTATTGAACTGGAATAATGGATGAACACATGGATTTATACCTATGCATATTTATAAATGGTTTCTATATGGAATGGTTATGATATGTGCATGTCTTCATCTCTTTGTGAACATACACTTTTGACCGATAATATGTATGCCTAGCTTAGCCCCTGAGGCTTCCTGGGACATAATCTTGTAAGATAACCGAGATAGGAGATATTATGTAGACCTGAACATGTTCATCTGAAGAGGATACATATTTCATACTCCTTGTCATGTGAGTGAGATTTTAGGCCCAAGTCCTTAACCATTTCATGATAAATCTTAGGAAGGATAGCGAGGTTCAATCCTTTAAGAGGGAAATCTCTTCATTTTCAAGATGAGTGGATGAGATCCATTTGGGAGGACCCATATGACCAATACCTAGGAACCTTAGGCTAAGCCTGAGGGGGCTAAGTTCCTTCTAACTTCAAAGCTCTGCAAGTCTAGGACTTCAGAGTATCGTCGACCCTCATAGTCATAAACTGGTTGAAGACGACCGAGAGTTACGGTTACCTGTAAGTCTAACCAACGTTAGGCGGTTCCCTAGGTGGTTAGGTAAACATATATGACCAACTAAACCGGTATCTGAAACCCTAAAGGTTGGAGCCACGAAGAACCCAGAACCGTAGATCAAGGGATCCTTTGGTTTATTTTCCAGTCATCAATATACTGGGGATGTGTGGCGCTATCCCCTTTAGTTCAAAGATCGGTAACTTCGAGAGATGGGAGGAGTTTGCATCGCAACACTCCTAAATGCCAAATCCATGGGGTAACAAGAACTGTAGATCTATAAGCCTATGTGGTTGGGTCTCGACCATGAGATCTAAGAGATGTTAAAAGTCTCTCAGTCTAGGGTGACATGGTGCAGTGATGTGGACCCCAGCTTGACATGCCACGTTTCACCTACATTCATGTGTATCACATACCCTATAGGCCCATTGGAACGTAACACATGTCACCCTGACCCCTCCTACGTGTCAGTTCCTGATACCTGTCCGCCTAACCAATGTGGTTGGTGAAATCACCAAAACTCTAGGTGTCTAGGACTTAGGGACCCCGAACGATCTTGGATGTAGCATGGTAGAGAGAGACTGAACTACTTGAATGCTGGAGCCACGTGGTGATATTACGGGACTTTGGAATTTCAGAAATCTGGGTGGTCTTGTGCGTAGATAGTAAAGAGGCGTGAAGCGTCGAAGCGTCAAATTCTTCCACAGATGATATAGGAGAAAGAGAGTAAGTCAAGTCATGGGATTAGAAGGTGGATGGTCTTCCACCATGGAGGGAGGAACTTGGAAATAACATGTTTGAGGTGGATCCACGTGGGCATCACATGGCGCTCAACCAATAAATGCCCAAAGAACTTTAGAGAGATATATCCTCTGATTTTGGGCTCAGTTGTGAGCATGGAGACCGTGGATGGATAATTTTGGATGAGCAAAATGTGGTAGAGACCCCGAATGAAGGATTTGATCACTTAAGTAGAACAAAATTTTGAGGCCCCATCCCTAGAAAATCCACTCAGGGGTCGGGTGTGTTACAATATAGTTATGCGACATAACCATAATTCCATACGACATATCGATATGACATAACCATAATTCCATATGACATATCCATCCAACATTCATGTTCATCACATAGACATACAACATTTATGTTCATCACATAGCCATACGACATAACCAATGTCATGAAAAAAACCATATTGCCATAATGTGAAAAGCGTAGCCTCGTCATCGTAATGCAATGAACATAACCATATTGTCACAATGTGACAAACATAGCCTCATCTTATTAATGTGATGAAAATATCCCCCTCATCACAATGTGATGCAAATATCCTGTCGTCATAATGTGACAACCAATGTCGTGTCATCGTAGTGTGATGAACATATCCCTATCATCAAAATAAATGTCGTATCGTCACAGTGTCATGAATATATGACATTTATGTTCCTCACATACTCGTATGACATAGGATGAACATACGATAGTTATGCTCATCACATAACCACTTTTTACTTAAATGTCATGTCATCGCAATGTGATGGTCATAGCCCCATCGTCGCAATATCCCTGTCGTCATCAATATGTGACAAACAATACTATGTCATCGCAATGTGATGAACATAGCCCTACCATTGCAATATGACGCAAATATCATGTCATCATAATGTGATGCAAATATCTTGTCATCGCAATGTGATGACCTTAGCCCCTCTATCACAATGTAACGAACATAGTCTCATCATAATATTTTTGTAACAACCCTGGTTAAATATATGCTTAGGGATTATTAAGTAAAATTAATTAGATAATTAATTGTCCTAATATGGTTTTAGTTAAACAATGATTAGTATTAATAATATTAATTAATTACTTATGTATTAATCAATTGACTCATTAAAGGTTGTGTAATGAATTAAAGGGTCTTAATAATTTTAATTTATTTCATTAAATACTTTACGTATGCAGGGGGGAAATGAAGCATTAAATTAAGGATAAGATAATAAATAAGGGGGATAAGGTAATAAAGGAGGAGATAAGGAAATTAATGAAGGGGAGGAGAGTCGGTGAAGGGGGAGATATGACGGGGAAGAGTCCTACTGGAGAGGGGGCATTATTTCTTTGGAAGGGAGAAGACTGTATGTCTGGTTTGCTTATTTTTCTCGTGTTGGGAGTTTGGTTTTGGGGTTTTTGAGAATCATTGCAGGGGGCACCAGGTTGTTGGGGGTTTTGGGCACAGAGGCCAGGATTTCTTTCGGTATTCTAGAGCTAGGTAGTTGGACAGGCTGCTCCTAGCTGGCTGGAAGGTTAGTCGGTTTGGGAAGGGTTTGGTTAGTGCATCAAGCTGGGCAAGGAAGTAGGGAAAGGACAACCAGATCAATAGCAATTAGCATCAGAAGGAGGTATTTTAATTATGAATTTGCTAAGTTATATTCATGTTTTGGATAAATTTTAATTTCTGCTGAATATTTATGCTTATATGATGGTGAATGAATTATTTATGCAATGAGAAAGGAATTATATGTTTAATTGTATGATTTTTTTGGATTTAATTAAATTAGGTCTCTACACATGGTATCAAAGATCTAGTTCAAAATATGGAGCCAAGGGCCTACCCACCTACCCAAACCCTTAATTAGATATAAATATGGGCCAAGCTCCAGCTCCACCTAAGCTCCACCTAACCTGCAAGCCAAGCACACAAACTTTTTTTATACATAGATAAAAATATATATAAAAAAAGAATATAGAAAAAGTAATAAAAGCAGGCACACATGTTACACTGCAATCACCAAAATAAGAACCACATTTCCATCTGTTGTTAATATGTTATTTCTTAGAGACTGCAATGTTAAAGGAAAGAATTTAACCATGCCAAGCTGAGAAAATAGATATAATCTACCATAGTTGCAAGGTAATCATCGAAGAAGGAAAAACAAGTAAAAGACATATATTTAGAACATTAATTATTAGGTACACACATCACCTTTAACCAAGTAAACAATCCCTAAAATATCGTGATAGAGTTGTCTTTCGATGATATAATGGGCACTTGAAAACAAATGAGTAATTATTTTGAAACTTTCATTCACCTGAGATGTGAATACTAAATTTATTACTCCAACAACATATTGGATCTTTGTTAGAGTCTAGGACTCATTGTAATTTCCATGAAAGAACTCTCTCAGAAGGGAAAGACAAACAGAGGTGGACATTCTAATGTCTCAACTCTCCATCCATAGACAAATTTGGAGTTAGAGTCCATGATACTAAATAACTATTGCTCGTTTAAACTATCTGCATACCTTGTGTTTACGAGCAAAATCTTCGAGTTGTTCCCTAAAAGTCGCAAGTTTCTCCATAAAGTCTTTCTGTATAGTATCTATGTTTTCCCCAAGCTCTCTATATTTATCAAGAGCTGCAGTAGCATTTTGAATACCTGAAATTCCCGGTCGACGCCTCATATTGGCAAATTTATTTTGGAGGTCCACGGGTTTTGAACCCACGACCAATTGCATAGCCCAAGCGCTTTGAGGAATGGTGTTGAGGCCCAATTTCTAGTTATTGAAACCAACCCTAAAACGGATATGCTCTAGATGAAAAATCTGCATGCAAACTTTTATTTTTGGTGAGGTCAATTAGTAAAAAGTAGCTACAGGATGAGCTTTTGATTTGGGAATAGAATTACCTCTTTTTTTAGGGGTTATTGTGAACAACAAGGTAATGGATGGAATGATTCCCAAATCATCACTTGGGTGATTTATTATTAGCACATATTATCAATAAATTTAGTAAACAACAGTCTTTTTCCATGGAAAGCTCATCCAAAGAGCAAGTCAATCCACAGTTAAGCATGCATGCACACCAACACAATTAGAATCGAACCACAATCCATAACAATGTACAAATCAAAGCCAAGTCACATGGAGAAGGAGCCATCGGGGGGAATTCATAGTGCTCTACGTGACCTAGCACTAAGTAATACATAAATAATACAATGCATAGTCCCTTAGATGTGTTTCACTATTGCTAATACAAGCAAAGAGAGCACTCAGAATTCAACAACATTAATCAAATATCATATATAGAGTGAAAAATAAATGAAGTACTCGTCACTGCCTATGATTATATAGTGATCATTTGTGTCCTCTATCAATGTTGAAGTGAAGTATATCAAATTTCAATCAATCCCTTAGAAGTGTTTACCTGTTGCTAATATAAGCAAAGAAAGCAATCAAAATCCATCAACTTTAACTAAATACCATATATAGGGAGCCAAAGCCAATGCACAAACCCCAGTTTTAAAAAGAAAATGAGCACCAGGCATAGCGCGCGCTGGTTGAATAACCTATTCCAAAGCTTATTGAGTCTGTGGGGTTCGAACCTCGGACCTCCCCATAGACGCACTAGCACCCAGCAACAACAACACAAGTCAAGCATACATAACAATCAAGTTAGCAGCCAATTGAATTCATGTTCCTATGATAAATGCAACAATAACTGGTAGGTGAGGCTATGCATTCAAAGAGGCATAGCACCCGATGTTTAAAATCCACTGTCATACAAAGGAAAAATATCAAACACATAATACACAAGCCCAACGCACATTTCCAAACTCCATTTCGTATAAGAGTATGACCCCAGCCTCTGCAACGACTACGAGGAGTACCGATGGGAGCGACATTGTCAGGTTGCTAAGGCAAGGATGCGTAGGGAGATGGAGAATCACATCCACTTTAATACAAATGGATAACCATAAACCACAAAAATTACATAATATAACACCAACCCATGCAACAATAAACTAGAGATCAAAAAAAACATTTTCTAGGTTAGTTACAAAAAAACCTAGAAAACCCATTTAAATCTTAAGTAGGACACCAAAAATAAATTCGACAAATATATTATGATGAAGAAGCTCCCTCATCTAAAATGTTAAGAAAACCATAAATGAGACGAGACCAGGGCTTACACGCATTGTACAAACCAAAAAAAATACGTTATACGAAGGGAGAAACCCAGCGCCAAACGCCAAACCCATGGCTCCACACCCATCGAGAGAGAGAGAGAGAGAGAGAGAGAGAGAACCATAGCTCAGTGACCAAGGTCGAGGGAGGAACTGAACCCTTGGTCGTGCCTAAACTCCCTCCTTCAACCTCTCCCTGTAAAATCACCAGATGGCCGAGAAAATAAGAAAGGAATGGTGGCATTTAGGGTTTAAATGATAACCTTTTTTTATTATTTTCCATAAATAAGGAGCAACACGTGGATCGCATGCGAGGTCTAGGCCTGGGAGGTAAGTTTTTATATATTTATCCATTTCAGTTATCCATAATAAATAAAAAAAGTTAATTAAATTCTTATCCAAAAAATATATATACAATAAACAATTCTATAGTTTAGATAAATTAAATAAATTAGGTTTTATTAATGAAAACTGCATATTTATATAAAAAAAAAAATGTCACTAGTTAAGGGGGTGATATGGGTTTTGAACCCACGACCACCCACCAAGCCTAAGCCTTAAGAAATGGCCAAACCCCAATGTGCCACACATATCACTTTTACAAATAAATTCACATATAAATAATTTAATTATCAATAGTAGCAAAGTACTACCTTGAAGAATAATCTTCGATTATCCAAGCATCAAGCTCATGAGACCTTACACACAACTCATCGAGCCAATCGTCGAGCCCTTCCATTCCATTCCACCAGTCAAAGCCAAGCACTAAGCTCGAACGCCTGAAAGCCACTCTACAATCCTCAAGACTCGCACCTGCAGCCACCGAGACACACAATTCAACGCATATGTACAATGCGCCAAGGAAAGCTCACGAGTCAAGCATCGAAGGATGACCTAAGACTCATTTCATCGAAATTAGGATGGAAGCCACCTTATTTAGTTGTAAACGCAAAGTATAAGGACTTAGAACAAGATAAGCGGGAGGAGGCTTCATGCACGCTAGGAGGGTAAGTTAGAGGAATTAGCGAGTGGGGTATAGTGCCAGCGTAACTACCAGGCAAAGGAGTCAATAGTTTTCTTAGGTGAAGAAATCAATATTATATTCTTTTATCCTAACCTAGCCAATCCCCTAAAGAGAGTAATGTCTATTTACAGACAAGTAAAGAAAAACTTACGCCTAACCCCGTTTTCTAGTTTAAGTTGCACAAATTTGAAAACGTCCTTGAACTCACCCTGAAAACTTTGGTTGATGCAGGTTAAATCATGCAGGATGGTTAGGACTCGAGGGAATCGAGGTAGAGGAGTATCTTCACAGGTACCGCCAACACCACCAGCACCGCTGCCACCATCGCCTGAACTAGCTCTCATACTGCGCTTGTTGGAGGCCATAAATGAGACCTTAAAGGAGAAACAACCAGCAGGGACCGAAGTGGAACCCCCACCATCTAGAATGGGTAATCCAAAAGCGTCAAGGGATTTAGGTGGAGGACCTCCACCTGAAGACATCATTCAAGATTGCAGAAGATCAAACTTTCAAAGTTTATCGAGGGTCGTGCCAGTGAACACGTGGAAGCATGGTTGGAAGGCATGACAAGGTGTTTTTCCTTAAGGGACTATGCATCCAACTCAAAGGTGAAGATAGCAATTTTTTAGTTAAGAGACACCACCTTGAACTAGTGGGGAAACCTAGAAAGACAACTGCATCTTACCCCAAACACAGTATCTTGGGAACTTTTCGAGGAGAGGTTCCGAAGGAAATATTTGCCGGCTTACTATGAGGAACAACATGTAGGGGCATTTCATGCCCTAGTATAGGGAAACATAACTATAAAAGAATATGAGATTAGATTTATGGAATTGGTCAAATATGTTTCGTATATGGACAATGACCAATGACAGGAAGAGCGCTTCGTCTATGGATTGAACCCTAAGATAAGAGCTATGATGCTGATGTGAAAACCGTCTTCGGTAGCGGAAGCTATGGAAAATGCTGGTTATGCAGAGGAACACATGAACTTAACCATAGGTATGAGACCAACCTTTCCGCATTGTCCAGGATTCATGGGGAAGGCTCCTAGGACATTTCCTAGGGGAGGGGGCTCAAGGCCACCTTCATATGGTAATAGAGTCACACCAAGAATAGTAACCGTAGGGATTTCAATTGCAATGAGTGCAGCATCTCATTCTTCACCAATGACACAGATAGGTCCATGACCATCTCAGGCAACAGTTAGTAGGGGTAGGGGTTCTAGGGGAAGGAACTCATTTCAGAGATGATCACATAACAATGTGCAGGTTCAATCTTGTGTTACCTTTTGGGGGTGTAGAGGACCCCATTACCAGCGTGACTTCCCAGAGTTACAATTAGGGTTTTTGCATAAAGAAGGAAAGGCACCGATGGGAAGAGCAAGTAGCAGCCACCAGATTTACGCAACGGTTAATAATCGCCAAGATGAACATCAATCCACGGTGGTGGAGTCATCAGGTATGCTAAATCATATCAATGTTAAGATTTTATTTGATTTTGGTGCGACGGATAGTTTCATTTCACCTTCAGCATTAGAAAAGAGTGGGATGGCAGCCTATGAGCATGATGACTTTAAACAAATCGATATGGCTTCAGGGGAAAAACAGATGGTAGGACCTAGCATTGATAATTGTATAGTAGACCTAGAAGTGTGTACTACCAGGTTGAAGGTATACGTCACTGCTCTCGAGGAATACGACCTAATCATTTTAATGGATTGGTTAGCAGCTCATCGAGCTTTGGTAGATTGTTTCGTAAAAAGGGTGCTCTGTCTAGACGATGAAGGAAGGCCAGTAGATATCCAGGGTGTACAGAGAAAGGTGTCATTACGCTTTATATCAACTATGAAGGTTAATCGATGCTTGAGTCAAGGGTGTCACTATATGTAGTGGAAGCAATGAGCAAAAGGAAGGGACCTTCATTATATCAGTACCTAGTATTGTCAGAATTTAAGGATGTTTTTCTGAACGAGTTACCAGAGTTACCTCCTGAGAGGGAGCTTGATTTTACTATTGAGTTAAAACCTGGTGCAGAACCAATTTCCAAAAATCTGTATCAGATGACAGCACCAGAACTTTGTGAATTGCAAATGCAGTTAAAAGAGTTATTGGACTTAGGGCTAATAAGGCCCAGTGTTTCACCCTGGGGTGCACCAGTAATTTTTGTAAAGAAGAAGGATGGATCCTTACGATTGTGTATAGACTACAGGGACTTGAATCGTGCTACAATGAAAAATAGGTATCCAATGCCACAAATAGATGACCTCTTCGATCAGATGAAAGGAGCAGCGGTATTCTCAAAGATCGATTTGTGATCAAGGTATCATCAATTAAGGATTAAGGAAGGTGATATCCCAAAAACTGCCTTTCGAATTTGGTTTGGACATTACGATTTTGTCGTAGTACCTTTCAGATTGACCAATGCATCAACAGCATTCATGAGCCTCATGAACGGCGTATTCCGGAAGTACATAGACCATTTTGTACAAGTCTTTCTAGATGACATCCTCATCTATTCCAAGAATGAAAGAGAACATGAGGAACACTTACGAGTGGTGTTGTCCTGCCTTAGAGAGAAAAAATGGTATGGGAAGTTGTCAAAGTGTTCCTTCTTCCAAAAAGAAATTCACTATTTAGGTCATATAATTTCCAGCAAAGGAATCTCTGTGAACCCAGAAAAGGTAAAGGCCATTATGGAGTGGCCAGTGCCAAAAAATTCCCACGAGGTGAGAAGCTTCATGGGGCTAGCAGTTTATTATCAGAGATTTGTGGAGGGGTTCTCCAAAATAGAGAAACCCATCACCACTTTGCAAATCAAGGGGGTTAGGTATGAATGGATAGAAGAATGTGATAGTGCATTCATCAAGATTAAGAGGTTACTAACTAGTGCACCAATTCTACGAGTGTCGTATATGGAAAAGGACTTCACAGTCTGCACGGATGCCTTGAAGCAATGGTTGGGGGGCATGCTAATGTAGTATGGAGGAGTGATAACTTATGCATCAAGGAAGTTGAAGAAACACGAAGAGCTATACGCAACTCATGATTTAGAGTTGGCAGATGTAATGCTAGCTCTGAAACTTTGGAGGCACTATCTTGTGGGGCGACACTTTGAGCTCAAAACGGACCATCAAAGTTTAAAACATCTCTTCACTCAAAGGGATATGAATGCCAGGAAAAGGCGATGGAGTGATTTTATGAGTGAGTACGATTTTGGTATTTCATACATCAAGGAAAAGGAAAATGTGGTCGCAGATGCCTTGAGCAGGAGACCACGTGTCTTCTCCTTGATACCCTTAAAAGTCAATTTGAGAGAACATGTGTTGACGCAACTCCAAGAAGACAGTTGGTATTTAAAGGTTACTTCAAACCTCCAGAGTGGGAGGCAGTTAGACCCAAAGTATGAAGGATATAGTTTGGAAGCCGATAGACTATTGAGATATCGGGGAAGGATGTACATCCCTGAAGATGGGGATATTCAAAGCATCATACTGAAGGAAGCCCATACAACACTTTATGGTGTGCATCCAAGTGTGAAGAAGATGTAGGTAGACATGAGATAGATTTTATTCTAGCTAGGCATGAAGCACGATGTAGTCCATTTTGTCACCAAGTGCCTAGAGTGTCGACAAGTGAAAGCCGACCACCAACACTTGGCAGGCCTCCTACAACCACATGATGTTCCTATGTCCAAGTGGGAAGTCATTTCTATGGATTTTATTGTTGGGTTGTCGCTCACATCTCATAGACACAATGAAATGCCTACGATAGTGGATAAGTTAACCAAGAGTGCTCATTTCATTCCGGTAAGAGACACTTACGATGTCACTGAAGTGGCACGTGTGTTTGTAAATGAGGTTATCAGTTTGCATAGGATACTTAAGAAGATCATTTCAGATAGGCACTCCAGATTCACTTCTAGGTTTTGGACAAGTTTGCAGTCAGCATTGGGGACTCAGTTGAACTTAAGCACAACTTATCATCCTAAAACAGATGGGAAAACTGAAAGGGTAAATCAAGTCATGGAAGACATGCTTAGGATGTATTTCATGGATAACCAAACCCAGTGGGAGAAGTACCTACCTCTAGTAGAGTTTTCCTACAATAACAGTTTTCATAGCTCCATCGGGATGCCACCCTACAAAGCCCTGTATGGAAGGCCATGCAGAATGTAGTTGAGTTGGGATAGACTAGAAGACTGAGTAACAATTGGGCCAGAATTGATTCAAGAGATGAAGGAATAGGTGATTCATATTAGGCACCTCGATTTATAGGACCATTCAGAATCCAAGAGAAAATTGGACCCGTTTCCTATCGTCTCGTACTGCCACCCCACTTGCATAAAACTCATAATGTTTTTCATGTATATGTTTTACGTCATTATGTTGTTGATGAATCACATAAACTAGATTGGAAGGAATTGCAGGTATCAGACGTGGGAACCCTCATGGTAGAACCATTACGCATATTGGACCATAGAGTCTGACATCTCAGGAACTGTCTGGTAGACCAAGTTAAGGTCCAATGGGACAAGTATAGTCCAGGATCTACTACTTGGGAATACACTGAGACACTACAATGAGACTATCCCTCACTTTTTTTACCACCTCAAGAATATGTTTCTCAAAGGTTGGGTGTATGTAACACCACCTTTTGACTTAGATGGATAGGAATACCCAAGGCCTACACTTTTATTTTCTACTCACAGTGAAACTATTAAATGATACACTTAAACTTTTAAGACGTATGAACCTTTATGAATGTTTAAATGTTATTGATGATGATGGATATAATGCGATCTACTATGTGATTGTAAATTTTATGAATGTTTAAATGTTATTGATGATGATGTATATGATGCGAAATATTGTGAGAATGAAATTTTTATGAATGATTAAATGCTATTAGAATGATGTTGGATATCATGCAATCTATTTGGTAAATGATAATTTTATGAATGGGTGTCGAAATTGAATAATGAGATATTATGAGATCTATTTCTAACTTGAAAATTTGATGTTAAGTTGTTGGTACATGGATACCGAATTGAAATGATGATTGTATGCAATTACATGATCATAATACATAGAAATGTATGATTTTGTGTTACAGACTAATCTACAGGTTATGGGCTATGAAATAGCTAGGGGATAATGATGATGAAAGTGGATGTCATGACCACTACCCGAGAAACATTGTGGTATGAATATTTGTATATGATATTATATTGGTTTGGATGCATTGCTATGATATGTGAACCAGTGCAGGATTTCAGGTGATGAGACTGCCCAAAACTGAATAAACGATGACAAAACTCCCAACAACACGGTGCCACTGTATATTCCATTGTAAGGTGTGAACCCTAGTTATGATTAGGAGGGGAGGCATTTCCCACCGTGTATCCTCCAAAACCTGATGTCATGGGAGGACGGTGTTAGATCACACTCCCCAAGATGTGTGATGATGACTGTCAGTTTCCTGTTGGGGAAGTTTGGTCGAGATAGTGACACTTTCACTTACAAGTTCTATTTGGAGTTAGGTCAATATAGTTGATGCTCCAAGATAGTCCAGCAGAGGAAGGATAGGAATGGAGATGGAAGTAAGTTAGGGAGGAAGGATGAGTAGAAATAGTTGAGAAAGTATGGAGATTTGTCTAATGGTGGAATTTAATGTTTTCCCTTCTAAAAAGAGAATGTGTATATATGAATATTCATAATTACGTAGCTAAACCACAGTTGTCTAAATAAAATTGTGGAACTAGATAATAGTAATTAAAGGATTTTGCAAACATTTGATTGGTTTATGGTCTTTTATAAAAGAATGGTCTCGTCGATTGGATTGGATGCATACATAAATTACTATAAGGTGATAGTTATTGATTATTAGTACATGCATGAGACTTGTATGTACCAGCTACACATGCATTTCTTGTACATGTACACTACTATGTATGAGTTTTCTTGGCTTACTTACTAATAGTGTCGGTTAATTGTCATGAATGTGTAAACCATGTTTCTTTTTCTTTGTATCATGAGATACCTTAACTTCGGGCCGAAGTTTCCTAAAGGGTGGGTGTATGTAACAACCCTGGTTAAATAGATTCTTAGGGATTATTAAGTAAAATTAATTAGATAATTAATTGTCTTAGTATGGTTTTAGTTAAACAATGATTAGTATTAATAATATTAATTAATTACTTATTTATTAATCCATTGACTCATTAAAGGTTGTGTAATGAATTAAAGGGGCTTAATAATTTTAATTTATTTAATTAAATACTTTACATATGCAAGGGAGAAATGAAGCATTAAATTAAGGATAAGATAATAAATAAGGGGGATAAGGTAATAAAGGAGGAGATAAGGAAATTAATGAAGGGGAGGAGAGTCGGTGAAGGGGGAGATATGATGGGGAAGAGTCCTACGGGAGAGGGGGCATTATTTCTTTGGGAGGGAGAATTATTGGAAGGGAGAAGACTGTATGTCTGGTTTGGTTATTTTTCTAGTGTTGGGAGTTTGGTTTTGGGGTTTTTGAGAATCATTGCAGAGGGCACCGGGTTGCTGGGGGTTTTAGGCACGGGGGCCAAGATTCCTTTTGGTATCCTGGAGCTAAGGAGCCAGATAGGATGCTCCTAGATGGCTGGGAGGTTAGCCGGTTTGGGCATGGTTTGGTCAGTGCATCAGGCTGGGCAAGGAAGCAAGGAAAGGAAAACCAGATCAGCGGGAATTAGCATTAGAAGGAGGTATTTTAATTAGGAATTTGCTGAGTTATATTCATGCTGTGGATAAATTTTAATTTCTGCTGAATATTTATGCTTATATGATGGTGAATGAATTATTTATGCAATGAGAAAGGAATTATATGTTTAATTGTATGAATTTTTTGGATTTAATTAAAAAGGGAGTTTGATTAATTACCATAGGTTGTTGAAATGTTCCCCAAAATTCTCCAAAGCAAGGATATGTGGCATACATGCCTTTCTAGGTGTCATAAGCTACACAACACACCTATAAAATGTGTATAAAAAAAGTATGGGGGTTACTTAACAAGTCATCCATATTGTAGTGGTACATTTCTTGCATTTAATTACAAGATGGAACTATTGAATATCTAGGCCACCCACTTCGAATGGTGCCTCTCCTTAGTATTACTCTGTACATTTATGAATATCGATGGGTGATGACCTGTATGGAGGACCGTTTATTTTCCAAAAATGTAGTGCCACTACTACATCAATTATTGTACCAAACTTTAGAATTCCTTTTCACAGGTGTTGTAATTAAGTTTGGCCTCGACAAGCATTTCGGAATGGTATGCTACTGGATTACCTCCCTTTTTAATTACATACACAATGGAAAATTGAGATGTATCTGTCTCAATCTAAAATGGCTGAGTCATATCTGGTAGATGGAGAACAAGGGCGGAGAATAATTTTGTCTTCATCTTGGGAAATTGGCACTCCTCCTCTGCATTCCCAATAAATTTGACTTGATTAGCTATCTAGTGTAGAGGATGGGCCAGCTGTGAAAAATATGAGACAAATTTTTCTATAAAATTTAATACCTCCCAATAAGGTATTGAGATCCTAAACAGTGGATGGAGCTGACCATTGTGCCAAATATTGTACCTGATTTGGGTCTGGGTGCACCCCTACTATGTCTAATAGGTATCCCAAGTATTGAACGAAAGTATTCACAAAAAAATACTTATTTTCTTTCACCTAGAGTTTATGTGCCCATAGTAGCTCAAGTACACTGCAGAAATGTTGAATATGCTCTTCCAAAGACTTTCTAAATATCAATATATAATCAAGATAAATGACCAAAAACTTACCCAAGTGTGGCTAGAAGATATCATTAATTAATTGCATAAATGTGGCTGGTGCATTTGTGAGTCCAAATGGAATGACCAGCCACTCAAAGGGTCCAAAAATTTTCTTGAAAGTTGTCTTCCAAGTGTCTATTGTACTCATGTGAACTTGATGGTAGCCAACTATCAATTCCATCTTGGTGAAGTAAAAATCTCCTTGTAAGTAGTCCATCAAATCCTCAATCTAGGAAATGGGGTAATGATTTTTAATGGTGGATTTATTAAGGGCACAATATTTGATCACGAGGACCATTTAGAGGTCTCCATTTTGGGAATAATAAAGGTTCATGATGTAAAAGGTGATGATGAAAGTTGAATATGGTCTGAGTTCTGAAGTTGGTTAATTTGGCATTCTATCTCATCAATGTCTCAGGGAGCGAGGCGATAGGATGGGGTGTTAGGAAAGGACACATCAAGAATTAGATTAATTGTGTGTTCAATAGAGTGATATAGGGGAAAGTGTGTGGGTTGAGTGAAAACATATAGAAATTCTTGGAGTAGGGGAGCCATTTCTAGAGGTGCAAGATTGGTTAGATTATCTAGTTTAATGGGGTGAACTAAGAACAAAGACTCATGCATTTATTGATATTTACTTGTTTAAAAGTGGTTTTCATGGTAAGAGGTTGGGTGGATTTAAGTGCAAAAGATTTAATTACATATTTCCACCCATCATGTTGTAGGTGGTATTGATTATATTTAGCATGATACATCATGTGTCGGGCCTATTGGTAGGGGAGACCAAGTAACAAATTGGCACAATCCAAGGTAGAGACATCACACAAAATAGTATATTGAAAAGGGCCAATTACAAAAGTCATCACACAACATCATGATACAATAACATGAGGGACACCTTGTTGTACCCATATGAGCTAATATGGGGTCACATGTGGCATGGTGAGGACTTGAAGGTGTTGAACCAAATCATGTGCCATGAGGTTCTTTTGGATGCTATTATCGATGATGAGAGTGGCCAATTCATGTTTAATCTAATAATTATGTGTGAAAATGGATTACTAGATTAGAGGTGTCAGTTTCATTGGTGATCATTAGGATCATCGAGGGGTCAACTTCGGTAGGATTATCGAGAGAAATGACTTTGGTATGTCCAGAGGAATTTGGTTGACCGACTTCTGAAAATAAGGTTATGTTGGTGTGAATGTTATTAAGTTCCCGATATTAGGAAGATGCATGTAATTTCATGTTATGAAAGGTACAACAAGGTGCATTACACGATGTGGAGGATGATGCATGGGAACCAGTTGAAGGACTAGGATGAGAAGGGATATCATTAAAAGGACAATATCGGGCTTGAGGAGAGTGGATTAGAGGAGCCACTTTACTTTCCATGATCAAGTATCAAATAAAATTCTTGTCTAAAGAAGCAAAATCAAATAGATATACTTCATGATGGAAATTCATTAATAAACCAAAATTAAATTTCATAATTAGTACCTCTTATGGATATGCAATGTGTAGTTGGATGCACAACCTACAAAAGAAATTGATGTATATCTAGAGTGACTAATTGGAAATTTATTGGAGCTAGAACCATCTGGTAAGTAGGTTTCATCAATATATCGGGGGATAGAAGTGATATTTGAGTGCCTAGAAAAATCCATCCCATGACATGATGTTTGATGACATTGTAGTTGGAATTTCATCGATGTCAATGACCAATGAACAGTTCTCTAGCTAAGTATCCCATTAGGCCTACCTAATTCCCTCTAGATATAGGCCTGCACAATTCCCTCCAACTGCAGCCTTGTGATCTGAAGTTTCATTTCTTCTATCATCTCGATACATGTATTGAAGTAGGTGGAAATACTGCAGAGCTAAGAGTAGATAGTCTCTCCATTCATTTGTCCTGAAAACTTAAGTTTCATTTCTTCTATAATCTCGATACATGTCTTGAAGTAGGTGGAAATACTGCAGAGCCAAGAGTAGATAGTCTCTCCATTCATTTGGCCTGAAAACTTAGAAAATTGAAAGAACATATCGAGTTTCATGTGTGTTATATCTCAAAATTGTTGCATACAAAGTAACTCGTGTAGAGCGAGAGCTAGATCTTGAATTGGTGCAAACACATTAGATATTGAGTCCTCTTTGGATGGATCCTTTTTTGGCAGCTTGATTTTCAGCCACAACTAATTTCTCTCTGAGGTTGGATGCTACACAAAGATACAATTGAAACCTCAACACACTAAGGGTTGAGCTGCCCACACTACGAATGGGACACTTACACCCTCTCTAGAGAGTGGAAAATCCCTGAGAAGAGTGTATTGCTACCCTGTGAACATGGAACATTGTAAATCCTTACAAGGATGTGTAAATAAGAGTTTACGAGTGTGTATTGAATTCTTGTGATTATTGTTGTAATCTAAGACACTAACACAAAGACAAAAAAAAAAAACTTCTCTGAAATGTTGGATGGTTTCTCGTCTAATTCAATATAATCTTGACAATATCCAGGATCTGATACCAATTGATCTACAATGCATATCTAAAAATGCACTTAGCAAACTCAACTCACGGTGAATAACAGAGGTTAGATAATGCAACACATTGAAAATAAGAGAAAACGTGAAATAGAGAAATGTGATTAGAGCATAAATTGACCATCGGTTCCATTGAGTGAAATAGGAGCACCTTATATAAGCAAGGCAACTTTTTTCGTCTCGTTGTTAGCTATTTACAATGGAAGTTGTTGAAGCAACAAAAAGGCTTGCAACAGAAATCATGGAATCTAACTAAATGACTATAATGGAAATAGCTAAAGTAAACTAAATGCTTGTAGTAGAAATTGTTGAAGTGAACAAAATGATTACAATAAAAATCTATGAAGCAAACTACCACATTAATTATGGAGTGCCCCTTCATCCTGGGTAGTCAAGGAACTGGTGCACACTTTTTGGTGACCCATTAAGTTTGAAAAGTCACACATATAAATTTAATTTCTCCTTACTTATTCCTCACATGAACCAAATTATCTACCCATTTTGAATGTCTAAATTTCAAAATGATTTTAACATCTAGTATACTTTTTATTTCTTTATAAATCATATGTTTCAACATTGGGTACACTTTTCTTAGTTTCAACTAGAATATTTTTACACCTTCCTTCACTGGAATGAGATGTTGTATAATACATGTGTCATATGATTTTAGATCATTAAAAGACTAGATAAATAAAACTGTATCTTGTCCGAATAAGTAGATGTATACATGTTTTTCAGTGAGACAAAAACAAATTCCAAGTTTAACATTTCTTGTGTTTTCAGTTGTACCCAAATTGATTAATCCATGATTCATGGATGACCTATTTGTATTGATGTTCACAAATCCTTGAAATATACTTTTCAGATCATACAATTTCTATAATGTTAAAACATGTTTTCCAATGAAATTTACATTTACATGTTCCATTCATCATGACACTCTTACAAAGCCTTAGCATGGTATTCATCATCAATCACTGCATTTTGAACATGTCATCGCCAATCAAGAATTGGATAATCTATCGATCATCATTTATTACCCTCCATTTAGTAACATTATCAAGAATCAGATAAAAAGTAATTTAATAATAAACCCACCATTTATTGGAGTTAATTTGGATGCAACATTATCTAACATATCAATATTTACATTTTTTTGATGGAGTAGAAGAAATATTAAAATCTTTAAATTCATCAATTAGTTTCCATACTAGAAGCTGATAACTTCTMAAATGTGATGATAAATAGTGAATAATATTCTTTACCTACCTTACAATGATTTTCGAACCACCAAAACTTTTATGTATTTCACCTTTAAATCAATATATATTTTTAGACTTTGTATTCTACAATGTTGTTAGTACATTCATATTCAAGCATATGGAAAATAAGATAGAATTTTTTCTACTGTAGATTAATAAAAATACGACCAAATCCTACATTTTACGATGATTTGGAACCATCAAAATACAAATTCCAAGGGTCAATATTTACATCCAAGTTAGTTGGAAAAACGCTCAATACATATAATATAATAAAGTCATCATTTTTAATTGTTCGTGTTTCAAAATTTAATTCTTCTAAAGTGCAACTTCCCACTTTAGCTTCCGGAAAGGAGTTACTCTTAATTGATTGTATAAATTGGATTGGTTCATCAGTTCCTTCCAAACACGTAACCATGTGCTTCATATGGGCTTCCATATCTATCTCACTTTGGTTTTTTCGTCCACTGAATGGAAACCAGTGAGTTTCAAAATATCCTTGTTAGTTCCATGACCAATATCTGCAAGGAATAGATCTTAAGGCTCTAGACTATCAACAATAATAATATCAATGATATGATACACATTTACATTAGAGGCTAATGTGATTTGAACATCTTTGAACTCCCCTATAATGTCAATCATGTCAATATGAATAATATGATTTCTACTTTGGTTGGTTTAGCATTAATGTTACTACATATTGAAGAAGGCATGATGTTGGAGGATGTTGATGACTCAAAAAAACAATTGTGTACATTGTGATTATGAATTTTGAAATTCAATAAAAAAGAGAGTTTGGAGAAAAAATGATTTCTATCTATAGCATCACTCATAATAGATTTATGTTTTACCCCCAAATTTAGGTTAATCACCAATAATTGTTGTTTTATCTCATAGTTTTCCACTTACTTGTGAATCACATAAAGGGATAACATGAAAAATTGTAGGATAATTTCTCTCTAGTGAGGAATGTCACAAACTTAAAAAAAAAAATATTAACTTTACATTATCCTTAATGACATTATAATCCATATTTATGAATAGTATATTTGTTGTTATTTCATGTTTGAGTGTAGGAAGAACTACAACATTTTTTAGGATTAAGATAAGGTTGTGATATGGAACGATTATAATTGAAAATCCCCTTGCTTCTCAAGTTGTAGTCACTTTGTGCCATTTGGGAAGCCTATATATACAAACTACATTTTCATGCTTTACATTTTAGCCAGATTAAAATAAATAAATGTGATCTTGTGGTGATCTTGATTTATCTAGATCAAACTTTGAGAGGACACATTCGGGGTGTTTTGGAATATCATGAAGTTTTCCTACTATATCTAGATAATCTTGAGCTCTCCAAGTAGGAAGTTGTTGGTTTTTTCCATCCACTTGATTAGCCAAAATCTATTGGATAATTGGACTAGATTTTCTAGCGAAATCAAAGTGAGGAATTGAAGGATTTGAAGAATGAACTCACAAATAAAGGTTGAGTAATTTCATCGAGCATGAGTTCAATTAAAACGTCTACATTTTCTACAATAGTCTATGTAACAAATCACGATTGAGTAATTTCATCAAGCATGAGTTCAACTAAAACCTCTACATTTTCTACAATAGTCTATGTATCAGTCTCAGGGAATTTTTTAGTAGTTCCCTTTTGTCTAGGTTATGAAGGAGCTATGGGAAACTTGTTAATTTTCTTGGAGTATTCACAATTAAGTCAACTTAATTCATTTACCTGTTGGTTGGGAATTGTATACAATTCTCTAATTTCCGCAAGATTCATATTTTTAAGATCAATAGTCATATCTTCAAAAAATTTCTTAATATTGAAATCCACATTGAAAAGTTTGTGAGAAAAATGACTATTCAAGTTATTTTTATCATATATACAATGATCAGCCCTCCTTTTATCACTAAAAATATTAAAAGGGTTTAATGAACATGTGCTATTTGTAGGGACTCTTTCCAATGGAAGGTCCTAATTAGACCTCACATTGTTTGGAATAAGGAACCTGCCTATTTTATGGTTGAGCGACCTATAGATAGTTTTATTTGGATTTTACTAATTGTGTCATGGTCCACACTTTATGTAATTTTTTAGTGCAATAAAATGAAATGAAGCTAATATAATATGAAAAATTCAATATGATGTATGGGATAACTAACTAAATTATTTGGATAAACTTAGTACCAGATATTTTACTACTTTCAATGATCTGAAATGCAACTTGAAAACTAAATGTAGCCACACAGTGCGCACTGGTGAGCATAAAGTAAGAAGGATTTGCACAAAAAAATGATCCAGATAATTATCAACAAAACAATGAAAGTAATATAAAATGAATATCAATTCTATTCAGGAAAAGAGGGGCGCCCTTTAGGAGAGTTCTTCCTCAGTAGGTGCAAGGAAGTTGTTTCTTTATTTCTGCAACGTTCTTCTCAATGAGAATGGTGAGACTTATTTAAAACATGATTGACTGACATAAACTAACACACTAACAATAATTATGGAGAACCTTGATAAACTATAATTGCGAGGAATGTTTACTAAATAACTAACTAATGCAATTGGCATACTATTTTTTTATTAGGACGATTTGTTCTCGAGAATATTGCAAGGGAAGTTTACAATGGAATTTACTGACAATCTGCTAAACTTTGTCATGTTGATTGGAAAAGGAAGGGGTGCACCCTTACTGGTGGAAAAATTCCTCCTTTTTAGATATGGAAGTGTCTGTACTTCTTCCAACAAGTGAGATAAGGATCACTAAAGGTCGTTGTAGACATCCACTTGGCCTACACTGACATATGGCCCTTTTGACCCACAATATGTGAAACATGGTGCGTCTAGTGAGTGGTGCAAGTTATGGAATCTGGAATGGTATCTGCGAGTAAAGGAGGTTGGAGATCTACGATATTGTCTACTGGATGTTGTACAGTGGTTGCCTCTTCAAGGAGCCGTGGGTCGAATAGCTTGATATTGTTCATATTGAGAACATCATGGATACCAAGTTGTGGTGGAAAGTCTAGGTGATAGGATTTCTCACCAATTATTTCCATAAATGTGTATGGGACATAATGCAGTGGGTGAAGATTATGGTGGTGTCATTTGAAGTGTTTCTTATCCACCAAGAACCACACACAATCTCATGGTTAAAAGACCAAGGGTGTGCGACGTTTATGGTGCCTTTGTTTTTCATGATCTTGTGTTGCTTGTAAGGCAAATGATACCTATGAATGACGTTGTGCTATGATGTGAATGAAGATCTATGCTAAGTGATACTCTTAGTGTTGGCATACAGATCCCAGAGGTGCAAGAGTGAGGAGCATCTATGAGGGAACAAGGGGATCAAAACCAAGACAAACCTTGAAGGGTGAAAAATCAGTGGAGGAATGTGTTGCCCGACTATAGCTATGTTGAATGATGTGCATATATTATTCCCAGTGTTTATTTTTGGAAAAATAACTACGAAGAGAGTGGAGCAGAGTACAGTTGAAAACCTTTGTCTTCATGTCAATCTAGGGGTGAAATGGAGTGGAAAAACAAAGTTGGAAGTC
This sequence comes from Picea engelmannii, assembly GCA_009831015.1. Classification (NCBI taxonomy): domain Eukaryota; kingdom Viridiplantae; phylum Streptophyta; class Pinopsida; order Pinales; family Pinaceae; genus Picea; species Picea engelmannii. Next base: position 65,389 of record ML822852.1, read on the forward strand.
GAGTGATGAAAAAAGACTATGTCAGAAGGTATTGAGGAAGCGGGAGTCTAGATCAGAAGTAATACTACTAAGAAACCTGAAGTGAGGCCACACATGATGGAAAAATAGGTTGGTGATCTATGCATATGAGGTAGTTTTATGACATGGGATAAATAGATCTAGCTTATAAAAATGACACAATACGACTCAAATAGCATCATGGTTATCGAGATTTGCAGGGAGACCACTTAGAAATTCCATGGAAATGGATTCCCATGGACGATATGGTATGGGTAGAGGTTCTTAAATACCATGAAAGCGATTATATAGCTTACTTTGTGAGCATCAAGAGTAGGTGCTGATGAATTTTTCCACTTGTTTGGGAAGCACATGCTAGTATAAATTGCGTTGGAGATTGAGAATGGTATTTTTTGTGCCGAAATTACCCCTGTAGAAAGAGACATGTGCGTTCCGGTGATAATAAGATGATCCTCAATTTGCAAAACACATAATTGATTAGGTTTATAGAGACAATTGTCACAGATTGTGTAGTCTAGAAAGGGAGTTTGGTTGATGATGGTAGGTTGTTGCAAAGTGCACCAGACTTCACCAAAGAACAAAATTGTAGCGTATGATTCTTTCTAGGCATCATAAGCTACATAACAAACCTCTAAAATGTGCATAACCTACATAAGGGGGAAACTTAACAATTCAACCATTGTGTTGGAGGTACCCTTATATTTAATGACTGAGTAGAACTATTGAATATACATTTCCAACTTTAAATGGAGTTGTTCCTACATCTTACTCTATGAATTGATGAATATCAGTGGATGATGATCGGTATGGAGGATTGTCTATTTTTCAAAAATGTAATGTCGCCACTTCTTTAGTGCATGTACCAAGCTGTATAATTCCTTGTCATATGTGTTTTAGTTTACTTTGGCCTCTACAAGCATCTCATAGTGGTATGTTCTTGGATGACCTTCTTGTTTCAGTACAACTCTAATGGAAAATTGAGAGGCATCTATCCCAATCTCAAAGGGATGATTCATGTCAACTAACCATAGAATAGGGGTAGAGCATATTTTTTTCTTCAATCGCATAAAGTGGCTCTTAGCCTCTGTATTCCAAACAAATTTGACTTGATGGGATAACTAGTGCAGAGGACAAGCTAGCTTAGAGAAATGAGAAACAAATTTCCTATAGAAATTAATCCCTCTCATAAAAATTATGAGGTCATGTGAATTTAATGGAATTGACCATTGTGCCAAGGCCTATACCTAAGAAGGATTAGGGTGCACTCCTTGTGTATCCAATATGAACCACAAATATTGGATGAAATTTTGTCCAAAGAATCACTTCTTTTCCTTGACCTGCAACTTATGTTCCCACAAAATCTAAAGTATTCTACATACATGTTGGAGATGGTCTTTCCAAGATTTATTAAATATAAAAATATCATCCAAATAAATTATTACAAGATTACGCAGGTCAGGACTGAAGATGTCATTAATTAGTTGCATGAATGTAGTTGTCCCATTTGTCATCTCAAATGGCATTACCAGCCACTCAAAAATACCAAACTTTCTCTTGAACGATGTCTTCCAGGTGTCTTTCGCATGCATGCACACTTGATGATGCCATGTTGTTAGTTCCATCTTAATGAAGAAGCAAGTCCCTTGTAGGTGGTCTAGAAAATATTCAATCCAAGGTAGGCTATAATAATTTTTAATACTGGATTTATTGAGGGAACTATAGTGAGTCATTAGGCACCACTTGGAGTTTTTTTTCCTCGAAATAATAAAGGTGGGGGATGCAGAAGGTGATGATGAAGGTTTGATATGGCTTGAGTCTAAAGTTGTCCAATCTAGCATTCTATTTCAGCAGCTTCTTGAGGAGCTAGTTTATAAGAAGGGGTGTTGGGAAGAGAAGCGTTAGGTATGAAATCAATGTAATGCTTAATAGATCGATATGAGGGTAGTCCCATGGGATATGTGAATACATATAAAAATTATTGTAGTAGGAGGACCATGTAAAAAGGTGTAGGATTGGTCATATTATCATGTTTAATGGGAGAACAAGGCACAAATATGTGCACATTTATTGATACTAATTTTCTTAACAATTGTGTTTCTAATAAGGGATGGCATGGATTTTGGAGAGAAATATGTGAGCACATAGGTGCACCCGTCAAGTTTCAAGTGGTATTGGTGAGATTTGGTGTGGTAAATAGTGTGCTAGGCTTGTTGGTAGGAAGGCCTAATAATAAGTCGACACAATCTAGAGGGGATACATCACATGTTATTGTATCTCAAAACAGGTCAATAGTGAAGGTGACTACACATCACCAAGAAATTGTGACACGAGGGCCTCCCTTTCGTACCTAGGAAACTTAGAATGGAATCATATGTGGGGTGTTGGGGAGTTGAAGGCATTTTACTAGGTCCTCGGACATGAGGTTCTTTTGGCTACCATTGTCCATGATGAGGGCTTCCAATTCATGTTTAATCTAGAAATTATGAGTAAATAGGGGAAAATTAGAGGTTCCTAGTTCATTAGTGGTCATCATAATGAGGGGTCATCATAATGAGGGATGGGTCTTCTTCAGTAGGATTATTTAGGGAGACAACTTCAAGAGGTGCGTGGGAATATATCAATGCGACCTATGTAAGAAAAATTTTACCGGTGCGCGGACTCTTAAGTGCACGACAATCTACAGAAGAATGCAAATTGGTTTTGTGAAATGAACACAAAATTGGTTTTGTGAAATGAACACTAGGGTGCATTACAGGGTGAGGCGGGTGAGGCATGTGGGCCAGGTGAAGGGGTAGTAGGAAAATTACCAATATTAGAGGGACTAGCTCAAGCTTGAGGAGAGTGGATTCTAGGTACCACTTTACATTCCACAACCAAGGCTCGAAGAAAATCCTTGTCCAAGGAAGGAATTTCGAATAAACCCACTTCACAATGTTGACTTAGCAAGAAACTATAATTAAAATTGGCAGTTAATACCTCTTTTGGACTTGTGATGTGTAGTTGGAAATTGGATGTGCAGTTTGTAGAAGACATCTATGTATCCTTGGATGGAATGATTGGTGAGTTTTTGAAGCTGCAACCATCTAGCGAGGAGGTTTTGTCAATATCCCAAGGGATATAAGTGCTCTTTGAGAGCCTGGAAAAATACACCCCATGACAATGTCATGATGTTTGGTTGTGATGGATCGACAAGTTAGTCGATGTTGATGACCAAGGAAGAGTAATCTAGTTAAGTGTCCCACCAAGTTTTTGCAATTCCTTCCATTTGCATACTAGTGATCTAAAGTTTCATATCTTCGTTCATCTCAGGACATGTCCTAAAGTAGGTGGAAATACTGCAAAACCAAGATTCAACATTATCGCCTTTCATTTGGCCCAAAAAATTAGGAAATTGAAAGTGCATATCGAGTTCCATATGTGTTGGAGCTTGACATTATTGCAAAAGGAGTAACTCATGTAGAGTCATGGATAAATATTGAATTGATGTTGTGACATTGGATGATGAATCTGCTTTGGATGAATCCATTCAAAACGTCATGATTTTCATTCACCATTGAGTTTTCTATGGGACGCGATGCTGATATGAGAACCAATTGGATCCTCGATGCACTAAGGATGCAATGGAAACCCTGAGAAGGGCATGTGGAGTATGTCGAAAGAGGGCGCACTGAAAATCCTAAGAAGGATGTCAAAATCTAAGAAAAGAAATTGATGGATGGCATCTCTTATGAATCTTGTGCTTAAGCAGAAGTTGGTTGGGATCCAAACTTTGATACAAATTTATCTCAAATGCAACATGAAAAGTGAATGCAGCCACATAGTGCACAATCACAAATAGAATGCTAGAAAAATGGGATCTTGGAGCAATAAAATAAAACAAATGCGGAAATAAACACAGAAGATACACAATACAATAGAGACACAGATATATGTGGTTCACCTAGAGTGGGCTACCTCCACCAGAGAAATTTATAGGTCCTTACTTTTTATTATCCAGCAAAATGAAGGGATACAACCTACAACTCAATTATTGTAACATTCTCTTCTTTCTCTCACAGTCTCCTCTATCAGAATACAACATTCGCAATAATACACAGCCGCAATACAATTCCATCATAAAATAGGGTTTCCTTCTAGGGAAAAAATCCCTAAAATAACTTCTATCGTTAAATATGCAACCTTATAATGAACGATCCATATTGACTACGAAATTACAATATTTTAGGAGGAAATTTTTCCCAATATTTCACTTTGGGGGTGTTTCCCCCAAATCCTTGGGGGGGGCTACAAAAATTGTCGTCGGCCCCCTAGACCCCCTTGGCGACAGTTGTGGGGGGAAATCCCCCCCACACCCCCCTGTTATGGAATGGTGTCCAAGTACGGGTGAAACAAACCTCTAAATCAGGAAGATAATGAGGATCCACAACCAACATAGAAAACTAAGAGGGTCTTGCACAACAAAAAGACACAAAGAATTCTCAACAAGACAATGAAAGTAACAGAAAATGACCATCAATTCTATTCAGCAAAAGAGGGGTACCCTTTATTAGGTTGGGCTAATTTTTCTTCGACAATTGCAAGGATGTTGATGCTTTATTTCTGGAACACTCTACTCAGTGAGACTGGTGAGATTTGTTAACACCATCATTGTTTGACATAAACTTAGACACTAACAGTAAGTATGGAGTGCCCTACTCAACTAGACTTGCAAGAGATGTTTATTAAATAGTTTATTAAATAAATAACTAATGCAACTCACATACTAATTATTTATTAGGAATCGCCCTGCTCAACAAGATTGGTGATGGCAAGGGAAATTCACAATAGAACTTACCGACAATTTTCTAAACGTCCTCATACTGGCAAAGGAAAGGGTAAAGGGTGCACCCTTCCTCATGGCCCGTTCAAACCTTAGTGAAAAGTTACTTAATAAAATAAAGAAATAATATGAACAACCAATAGTATTACAAAAATGTTTGGTAATGACCATTTGATTATAGTACTATGCTTAAAGGATATAGACAAGAAATCTATGAGATAGACTAAATAAACAAGTTACCTATAAGTAAAATAAGTTTGTACTATAAAATCAAATGATCATATCATTACAAAATTAAGTAAATCAGTAGAAAATGTTCCAAAAACAGTGCATTTTAGAACTTAAGTTTGACTTCAAAAAATTGTCGCACAATGGAAAAATTTACAAAAGAAAAGTCACAAGATACACAAGCAAAAATCCTTTTACAATAAATCCTTCATATTTAAAAAATAGAATAAGAGGGGGAAACTTATGAACTTGAGAACTTGAGACACTTGAGTGACTATTCATCTATCCTCCTTGTCTATTGGTTATCTCTAACACTTCATCTTCTTTTCTTTAAGAGGATTAACTTCCTTTGACTAGCTTGACGGTTAGCATTCCTATTTGGGTTGTTTAAATTTTTCTTCTATAAGATGGCCTCTCATATGATTTGATGAAGCTTATTTTCTTTCCCTTCTCCACCTTCTCACAAATATCACCCTTTACTCAAAATTTAAGAAAATTATTTCCTTCTAATAAAAAGTATGCAGTTGAAGAGTGCTTTGTACAA
>ML822853.1:3592-26930 GCA_009831015.1 Picea engelmannii
TACACTCATAGATGGAATATGCTTGATGATACTACACCATTGGTACTACTTGATTAGCACAACAATTGGCATTTGTTTGAGATACCTGATTGTGGCACTTGGTTCATGATGGAGACATATCATGAGTGATATGATACATTGTTGGCATGTTGGTAGATGCACATGGTCGGCATATTGGTGGATGAAAATGGTTGGCATATTGGTAGATGCACATGTTGGCATGTTGATAAAGGCATATGATTGATACATTCCATGGATGATATCTTTTGGCACATTGCATGATGTTGATGTACATGGTTGATGTACATAGGTATTGTGCATAATGAGAACACATTTTGTACATGATGTACTTGGTTTATATTTTGCTCATGATTCTTTATTTCATTGTTCACATATCTTTTGCTTCATGATGCTTGGTATGGCATGAGTTTGATGCATGAATAGGTCCAAGGATCATTATATGGTAGCACAATGTTCATCTTGCAGAAAAGATAGGGGAGACATACCCATATGGGGATTCATTCTTCTTCCCATGATTCTAGGAGGAGATATTTATCAGATGCATACCTAGAAAAGATCCCTATACTTGAAGAAAGAGCACAGGAGCATAATTTTAGGCGGAGCAATGGGCACAGTGGGAGTATGTTCGATGTATATTCAGCATTACATCATAGTGATATCCCTTGTTCAAAAGGGGAAAGATTATTCAAAGGAATATCAAAGGCATTCAAACAGGGGGAGCATCCCCAAGGAGAGTTCAAGAAAGGGGAGCAACCCCAAGATGAGAATGGCCCTTTGCCATTGATGTCAAAGGGGGAGAGTTAATCACATTGATGTGATTGATGTTTATTGATGGGGAGAGATAGTCACATTTACTATTGATGTAGAGCATGCCTTATCTACATGTTGACATCAATAATTGGTAATTGGTGTTGAAATCAATGTTGGTATTGCCATCAATGCCAAATGGGGAGATTGTTGGATCATGTTGTCATTGATGCCAATGGTTTGATTGATTGATGTCATTGATTGATGGCAAGTGATTGATTGATGTCAAAGGATTGATTGATTGATGATTGATGTAATATAATATGTATTTTCCTTGATGAAAATGCATAGATGAATATGGATCAATGAGTTGTCATTGATATGATGAAGATGGATCAACGAGTTGTCATTGATACATGATGAATATGGATCGTTGTGGTTTCATTGGTATATGATTCATTGTTGGAAAAATGCATAGATGACTCATTATTGTCTTATCATGATTGATAAGGTGCACAAATGGATGAAATCCAAAGTGGTACCCTCATGGTGAAAGCCCTCACGGGAAGACGCTTTGCGGATTGAGTTATCCTAGAAGAATGGTTGGAGGACCTTTGCTCTCATTATTTTCTTATCATGATTGATAAGGTGCACAAATGGATGAACTCCAAAGTGGTCCCCTTATGGTGAAATCCCTCATGGGAAGACGCTTTACAGATTGAGTTATCCTAGAAGATTGGTTGGAGGACCCATGCTTGTATGTGGAATAATGAGATGAAGATCAAGGAAATTGTTGGTGAAACTATCCTAGATGGATAATGCTTGTCATGCAATTTTCGGTGGTATGTGGAATGTCACATAACTCCTCATGGTTTGAGAGTTATGGCCTTACAAAGATGAAGGACCCCCACATGAAGGCTTGAAGCCCCCAAGGTCAAAGAAGTCAAAGTGACCTAAAAGAATAAATCATTATTTAAATGATAAAGTAAAGTGACAAAGTCAAGGTGGATTGTTTAAATAATAAAGAGAACTGACAAAATCAAGAAATGATAAAGTAAGGTGACAAAATCAAGAAGGAATATTTATGGAAAGTGGTTAACCCTAAAAATAAGGAAAATAGGTTAAGTGACCTAAAAGAAGAAATCATTATTTAAATGATAAAGTAAGGTGACAGAGTCAAGGTGGATTATTTAAATAATCAAGAGAAGTGACAAAATTAAGAAATGATAAAGTATGGAGAAGGTGACAAAATCAAGAAGGAATATTTAAATGATAAAGTATTGGAGAACTTTCTATTTATGGAAAGTGGTTAACCCTAAAATAAGGAAAATATGTTAAGTGACCTAGAAATGGGTTAAGTGACTGTTAGGTGATTTATATGTACTAAAAAAGTCACTAAACTACCCTCAATTAAATTGTCAACCCGGGGTAAGTAAACTTAGAGTTGTAGCAAACTATATGCCAAAGGTAGAAGGTTGGTAGGAGTGTAGTCTAATTAAGGAAGGAAACTATCTAAGGCTAATCTACTCAAGAAAACCTATCTATTGAGAAAACCCTACTAAGCAACTTGAAGATAAGTACTTTTGGGCCAAGGACTGATGGACAGTTCCTAAGAAAGCAAGTAAAAACTCTATGTAAGAAAAACAATAAGAAAAAGCAAACTACTAAGCATAATAAGCAAATGAAAAAAACAAACTTCTTTAACTTGCCAACCTACATTCAATGAGCAACTATCCTATGAAAGAAAATAAATAAGAAAGTAAGCAAAAACACCTATCTAACCTATTAAAGAAAAATAGACAAGCAAGGAAAAGCACCTAACTAACCTACTAAAGCAAAATACAAGTAAGAAAATGCAACTATCTATCATACTAAAGCAAAGGGACAAGTAAGCAAAGAATTCTCATTGAACAACTACCTAGCCTAAGAGGCAAGTGAACTAAATGCCTAATGCAAAACTATTTCTCTTGCATGAAAGGAAATTTAAATGCTCAATGCAATACATGAAAGGAAATCTATTCTATTGAAAGCAAGAAAGATAACAACTAAAATTATGAAAACAAGAAACTATCTCTTCTAATCTACGAAAGCAAGAAACTATCTTTAATCTACGAAACACTCAAATGTAATGCTGGTGGTTGTGTGAATGCCTTCGGTGGTGACATATGATATCTCAATGACACTTAACCATAAAGGATAATTTTAATGGTATAAGCTCAATACTAATTGCAATGGCAAAATGAAAGGTGTGAAGTAAACAATCCAATGCAAACTTAGCCATGATAAAAGTAATGTTAAATTCCCTTCATCATGTATAAACCATCAACAACATAATGAGATCATCATTCTATATCTATATTATGTAAGAAAAACTAGATTCAACCATTAACTAAGAAATGTAATTGCATTTTAATATATGAAAGGAAATTGCGTGAAATAAAACTATACTATGTCTATTTTAATCATTCAAGCTATGATAAGAAAATGAATTAAAAACATAAATTAAACACACTGATTACACTGATCATCACCAGACTGTTGGTGTCCCCCCCAACAAGTCGTGGCTACCCTTTACAAGAACACCACGGACTTCAGCAGGCCGAATTCACCATGAAAGTTAAAAATGCAGTTCTGTCACTATTCTGGCAATGTGAAAAATAAAAAACAGAGTACAACGAATTTATCTCCAATCTGATGGCTATTCTATTTTCTTAACAATTTAATGATCATCTTGGTAGTATTTATAGGTTTACAACCCAAGTGGTCGACCACAAGAGGGTCGAACCACCTCTAAATTCGGCAATTTACAATAAATGCATCCATAACTAACAAAACAAAGGAAACCAATAATCGCCTTCTTTGGACAACTAAAATTGAGTTGTCTTGAGCTTAGTAGCTGGAGGGGGCGATGAAAAACAAAACCCATGTGCTCTATTTGTCCACCACTAGCCACCAATACCATAAGCACCAACTTGCCTTGCGTTTTTGTGCAATACTAGGTGCTGGAACGAGTGTCGGATAAAGTACCAAAACGAGTGCTGGATCAAGTGCCTAAACGAGTGTCGGACCAAGAAACATGATGCATTTTTCCATGTAATAGCATAAAAACATGAATTAACTCTTGGAAACCATAAAATATGATAAATTAAACTTGATTGAATCACAAAACATGAATTATACATACCTCATGCCAATTATATCATTTTATCATAAAATTCTTCAAAAAGATCCTTTGAAAGATAAAAGCGCATATGTACATATGGAAAAAAGTGTATAATAACGTAATGAATATGATCATATCTCGGGCCCAACATACCCCCACACTTACGATTTTGCAGGTCCCACTGCAAACAAAAATAAGTCATCCCTCAGAACTAGGCTTGTTGAGCAGGATCGACTTTAGAAGCCTCTCCTTCTTATTGTGTAGGCTTAGCCTTGTTCCTCTTGTGTTGCTTTAATTGTGCTCTGAGGCTGTGGTTAGATTGGGTCATCCCATTGACCAACCATTGAAGGGAGTTAATTTTTTCCTAAAGGACTGCATTGTCATGATGAAGGTGTGCATCCATTGTCTTCCTCTCTTCCAATTGTTGGAGAAGCTGATGGTCTTCCCTTCGTAGCTCCTCTATAGTTGGGGCAGAATCAGTGATCTCCAAGAAAGGATTAGGTCATTTGAGAGATGTGGACAATTTATCAATTTTAGGATCAAGAGTGGGAATGGGTGAAGTAGGTGTGATGAAAGATCGGAAAGGTGAGGTAGGTTTTAATTTTGTTTTCCTTAGTGGCTCTAATCCATCCGTAGAGACTTCTCTAGGTTGATTATGAGGGCTCTCAAGGTCAGATGATACTTGGATAGGATCTGAAGCAGGTGGAGTCTTTTCATAAGGCTTGGTTCTTATGTTTTGAGTACTCTTCCGAAAGGGTCCCTTACCAAATCAATTGGCTCCTCTCTTGTTTGTGGGAATGATGGGAAAGTCTTGCTGCATTACTTCTTGGGGCTTCTTAGGTGTAGGATCAAGAGAAAATGAAGGCATTGGGGGGTCAACAATAGGCTTCTTTTGGTCTTTGTTCTTGGTCTTTTTCCCCGATGAAGAAGTAGGAATATCAACAAGATTTTGGTATTGTTCCGATAAAGAGGGAGTTTGTGCAAGGGAGTTTGGAGTTTTTGGAGAGTGAGGCTTGGATGGAGAGATAGTTTCTAGGATAAGTGAATTTTTGTCAGTCTTAACTGTCAAGTGAGGGTTTGCAAATTGGTAGATAAAGGCATCCCAACTTTACCCCTGCTTTTCTAGTTTGGTACGAATGAGGAGTTTGATCAAACCGTGGTGGAAGAGACTATTGTGGGGGTTGGTCACATTTTTCCTCACTTGAGAGGACATTTTCTCCAAGATTTTGAGAAAATAAAAGGGAAAGTTCAAAGCTTTATTGAACAGAAAATGAGCCAACAATCTAAAGTGACAAGCTTTGAAGGTGGAGTATCTACCTTCACATGTAATTAACCTTGTGATAACAATGAGGGGATTGACAAATTATAGCTTTATCCACTCCTTATCATACCCTTTCGCTCCTGAAATGCTCTCGAATTCGGGCTTAAACACCCTATTGTAACTTTGAGTGTGACAATTGATGATTCTTGAACCACCTATCTCCCATTCTTGGAAGTTTTGTTGCAGCAGCAATTGAATCTTCTGTGACTGCAAAATTGAGAGACCCTACATGTGCTATCTTGCCATCAAAACCAACTGCAAATTGCATAGAAATACTGTCATCATGGCCTTGCAAACTCGATAGAAATGGCCCCCATCCATCACTCAAGAACACTTCCCTGCACTATGTGAATTATGGAATGGAAAACAAGTCTGCATAGGAGGATGGTTCGTATCGCTTGGGCATTGTGATAGAGATTGAATTCACTAAGCAAGGGTGAAATCGAGCTACGTAGAGACACAAATTGGGCACGGTCTAAGTGAAAATGGAACAGAGGGAGAATTTTACCAAGCAAGGATACAAATAGGCCAAAAAATGGCACGAGTTTAACACAGTCTGAGTGTGATTAGAACAGAGGGCGAATTTGGTAGAGGTTGGGTGTGATTCCTTAACGTAGGGCAGAGAAAATGTCAAGGGAAAATGAAACAATAGAGTGCCCAACCCGATTGTGGATGCTCTTATGATGGAGTATGTTGCCCACATGTGCGCACGAGCTGCCATGTGTGGGAGATTTGAATTTGATGGAAATCTTGGGAGCAATGGAGTGGTGCATACTTAGATCAATGTCCAAGTATTTTGACTTGGACATTTGATCATAACCATATGAAACATCTGTTAATCAATGCCTGCAACCAAGGTAATTAAATATAATTGAATTCTAGTTACCTGGAATCTAGTACAGTTACTGGTATGCAATGCAAAGGCACTGCAAACGACACTTCAAATGACATTTCATCTGGCACCTCATCCGACACCTCATCCGGTACTTCATCTAGTACCCCTGTATTAAGTGCATTTTCGACTCTTATAATGGACAACCTGCAATTTTGAAGTGTTTTTGACAGCCATAGTGGTTAATGAATAGAGGCAGAGTGCTCCATGCTCACTCATTCTTCTTGCATACGGCATATAATGTCAAAACCTATAATGAACGGGTTATAGCAAGCATAAAACATGTATCGTCAAACCTACATTATGCAACTTGTAATGGAAGATAACCAATAAAGAGTGGTCTGTTAAGCATGAGTTCAGTAATGTATAGCACACAGGAGTTAAGCATTTAAAAATAAAATGACTATTAATGTAATAACCTGTATCATGGCAATAATACAAAAATTCTTGCAAAGACTCTTTTCTCCAGGCAATAATCATTTGTCAGCTCATGAACCCCTCCCCCACACTTAAGTGTTGTGACACCTCACAATCAAAAGTATAGGAAACTAGTCAGTATCCCCCAATAGCTGAAGATTTACAGTATGTCAAGTGTAAAGATGAAATTTCATAGATTGGTCCGACGAGACAGTTAGGAGATGGCCCCACCTATAGGATAAGAGATCCTATATATAGATAAGAAGAGGTAGGTAAGAGAGTTTCAAGATAGTCTTAGAGTCATTTCCCAATGGAAAATTGATGAGATTCATTAACCTTAGCTTAAACACAGATACTCCATGTCATCTTTGTCTACAAGTAATGTCGTACATCAGAACAAATTTAGATTTATTATTTATTTTTGTCAGATCATCATCCTCGCTAAGTAGAATGCCCCGCTGCCAGCAAGCCTGTTTAGTACTCCAACGGGTTTACCTAGTCATACCACAGGCCGGTACCCGCTACCAGTAGACCTATTCAGTATCCCAATGGGTTAGCCTCTTAAACCCTCAGATACTGGCCCTCCATCCTTTAAGATTTTAGTATAAGACTTCTTATGCAAGAACATGGGGGAACAACTCTGAAACAACTTGTATTTATTTTTCTTTTTTTAATTGGGATGGTATTTATGTTAGAGTACGAATTTTCGTTATATTGCTTAGTGATTGTCCCGATGCAAGGGGTACTTAAGCAGACGTGGCCTATCAAAAGATATGATATAATCAAGCTATTTAGTGTGTAGTGGATGGTACCATCGAGAAAGAATAGAAATGTATCTCTAGGCTCAACTCACTTTCTTCTTTTGTAATTATGATGATGTTTCCATGACTAAGTACTAATGAGACCTCCCTGTTACTCTTTGATAAAGACACTTGACTTACTTACTCAGGTTTCTTGGAAAAACTGTATGAGAGACCTCTAGGCTTGATAGTTATGATATCACTTCCTTATACAGTGATGAAGAGTTTCAAGAGCAACTTCTTTAGAATGCCTTAAAAATGAGAACGTTTGCAAAAATACGGCTAACTACAGTAAGTCAATATTCATTTGATGCTTTAGCAGACACAAAATTCAAGTATGACAATGTTTTGAAGAAATATCTTGAAACTGTGTACTCATGGTGAAATAAATACTTACAGAAACCTCTTAGAATTTCCTTATTAACAAAAACTATTTACATATATACAGTAGGAAATTTTTAAAAAACTTTTCAAGAACAAGGGGGAACTTCCCCATCTACTAAGGCCAATCCCTTGTCAGCTGTCATGACCTGTAGAAAATCTTCTCTAGAAATGGGCTTATGATAAAATTTAAGTCAGTGTCCATTCACCACAAAGGAGACTTGTCCATCGCCAATTGTTTTAATTTTAACAGCTCCATTGTCATATACAGTGTCTATCTTGTAAGGGCCCAACAAATGGGTGGTAAGTTTTCCTTTGAAGGTTTTGAATTAGGAATCAAACAATAGAGAACAATCACCAGGCTGGAAGTGCTTCTTCTTAATAAACTTGTCATGCCACTTGATCCTCTGGTTTCATACTAATATCGTCCGTTGGATGGCATCTTGCCTGATTTCATCCAACTCATTCAACTGTAGGGATTGTTGCTTCTGAGCCTCATCCAAGTTCAATCCTAATTCTGCGGAAATACGGAAGGTCCTTACTTGGAATTCTATTGGTAAAAGTACTTGTTTCCCATACACTAGCTCATAAGGGGTATGTCCAGTGGTATTTCTCCAGGTAGTTCGGTATGCCCACAAAGCCTCTGGGAGCCTATCAGCACAATCTCGATGATGTAACTGAACAATCTTGGTCAAGATGGCTTCCAGAACTTTGTTTGTGGATTCTACGTGACCATTGGCTTGCGGGTGGTATGGAGAAGATTTGCAATGTTTAATCCCATATTTCTCTGTTAGCTCTTTTATCATCTTGGAAGTGAATTGAGTGCCTTGGCCGGTAACAATTTCACGAGGGACATCGAAGCGGGTAAAGATGGCTTCATAGATGAATTCGACAAAAGACTTCTTTGTGGCCCTAAATAAATAGGGCTTTTGCCTCTACCCATTTGGTGACATAGTCCGTACAAACCAAAATATAGTTCTTCCTACGGGACATGGGTGAAATTGGTCCTACAAAGTCGAGGGCCCATTTTTCGAAGGGTTATGTCATAATTTGGGCTTGTAAAGGCATTTCGTCAGCTGACATAGGTCTACCTATCCTTTGGAAACTATCACAACTTCTCACATACTTGACATCATCTTTGAAAATGCTAGGCCAATAGTAACCTGAATGTAACACCTTATATGTTGTACGTTTGTCAGAGAAATGGCCACCACATGGTCCATCATGACAACTTCGTAGTATTTTAGGTACCTCGTCCTCTTGGACACGTCTACGAATAATCTAATCAGGACCTGTGTGAAAAAGATCATGACCAACCCAAGAGTAATTAGCACTCTGTGTAATAATTTTCCGCTTTTCATGAGGTGACAAATGAGACGGTAACTTCCTAGTAGATAAATAGTTTGACATATCCAAAAACCATGGGGTATTGATAGAGAGGGAAAAGAGGTGCTCGTCTGGGAAACTATCATCCACAGGGATATCATCATCCTCTTTGTTTATTTGGTAAATAAAGTCAACTACTACATTATCCTTTCCAGGTCGATCAAGCACAATGATGTTAAATTCTTGCAATAATAGAATCCACCTAGTCACTCAGCCATTAGTTATAGGTTTATTCATGAGGAATCTAATGGAAAAATGATCAGTGTGTAAAAATACTTCATAACCTGTAATGTAATGACGAAACTTGTTAATAACATGAACAACTACCAAGAACTCTTTCTCAGTGACTGTGTAGTTCAACTCGGTAGGGGACAAGTTATTGCTTATAAAATAAATGGCATAGGATTGTTGGTCCTCTTTCTTTCCTAATACCCCTCCTATTGTTGTGTTGGAGGCATCAGTGGATATATGAAATGGGACAGTCCAATGAGGCCCTCTAAGAACTGGTGCCACAGACAGCTTAGCTTTCAGGGTTTCGAAGGAAATTTGACACTGCTCAGTCCAAACAAAATCAACATCTTTTATCAATAATCCAAACATAGGTGCATCAATCTTCATAAAATTTTCAATAAACCGTCGGTAATATCCGGCATTTCCAAGAAAGCTTCTCACCTCTTTCTGAGTCTTGGGGGGTGGAAGTCTAATAATGACCTCAATCTTTGCAGGATTGACTTTTATTCCTTTAGATGAAACCTGATGTCCTAGAACCACTCCTTCAATTAACAACATTTTTCATTTTCCATGACTTAGGGATAGGTTCATTTCCTTGAATCTGATGAGGACCTTTTCTAAGTTGTCTAAGGCTTCCTGGTAAGTGTTTCCATAAACTGTGAAGTCATCCATGTAGACCTCCACACAATCATGAATAAGATTGGAAAATATCCCTAATACTGCTCATTGAAATGTGGCAGGAGAATTACACAATCCAAATGGTAAGACCCTATAGGCATAGGTGCCCCAAGGACAGGTAAAGGTAGTCTTGTCCTGGTCCTCGGGTGCTATAAGAATCTGATTGTACCCGTTGTAACCATCTAGAAAGGAGAAATACTTCTTTCCGAACAAGGTATCTAGAGCTTGGTCAATGAAAGGAAGAGGAAAGTAGTCTTTCAGAGTGGCCTTATTGAGTTCCCGAAAATCAACACAAATTCTCCATTTCCCGGTCACTTTCTTTGGAACCACTAAAAGTGGGGATACCCACTTACTGTCAGAGATGGGATAGATAAATCTGACATTTAACAACTTCTAGGTTTCCTCCTTGACTATATCTTTGAGTGTTGGGTTCATCCTTCTCTGGGGTTGCCTAACAGGTGTCACTTCCCCTTGGGTGTATATATGATGGATGCATGTGTTAGGGTGTATACCCTTCATGTCAGTGTATTCCCAGGAAAATGCTCCTTATTGTTTTTTAAGGATATCTACTAAATATTTATGTTGGTCTGTATCTAGCCCAGAGTTTATATGTAAACATTTCCCTAGACTAATCTCATAGGGCATAATATAAGTCATGGCAGACTCATCTATTTCGAAAATAAAAGATGTCGAAAACAAAATGGATGGATCTAAGTGTTCTTGAAATTCTTCCCCAAACATGTACACAAATTGGGGAAAAGACTGTGGAAAATCCACACATGTAATAACATAAATGAATTGGTTTAGCACATTTTCTGGTGTATGCTCCTGAAGTGCCCTTGCATGGTCACTAGGCAATACAGGTTCTTCCCAATCTTTGTTCTCGTATGGACATTCAAGCCACCATATATTTTCCATAATAGGTTGAGTTGGAGGGTAAATGGTGAGCTTCTAGATAGAGATACCATTTGAGATGCTCATTTCTCCTTCTCTACAACCAATAAATGCATTGGTTGTGGCTAGCCAAGGTCTTCCCAAAATAATGGGATGGCCTCGGGCAAGATCCTTTGAATGAATGACAAGAAAATCTACTGGGTACTCCCATGAGGCTAAAGTAACCATGACATCATCTAAAATCCCTTCAGGTATAACCCTAGTCTTATCTGCTAATTCCAAAATGGTTGGGGTAGGCCGAAGAAGAGGTTGTAACTTTAATTGTTCCAAGGTAGTAGCAGTCATAACATTGATGGCTGCCCCTAGGTCTATGAGAGTGTTTCTGATGGAGACTTCCTCAATGGTTATGGTCACTACGGGGTTTCCTGGATTCCCATACTTTGCTAGCTTTGGCTGCTCTGATATGTACTCAGAGAGTCCCCCTACCAAATGTACTGTAGGAGGGTCCTTTTTCTTCCTACCTAGCTTCTTAATACACAATTATTTGACTACATTACTATAGATTGGAATGTCTTTAATGGCTTGAAGTAGAGGAATCTTGACGCAAATATTTTTCAATTCATTCAAAATGTCAAATTCCGGTCAGGTGGTAGGTTTCTCGATTACCAATCGGTCTGGATAAGGAGGGACCTTCATAATCTATGAAGGTTCATTTTTGGGAAGCTTGGGTTCTTGATTCTTCGGGATAATAACATCTTCCCACCTAGTGTTATCCGTGGGTTGTTTGGTGTTTTCTTCTTCTTCTTCTTCTTCCCAGATGACTACTGAAGGTCTCTACCTATCTAGAAATTTTCCTGATCTTAGTTGAATTTCCTGTAATGGAACAAGAGTAATGACATATGTTGGGAAGGCATGCATCTCAACATTGTTAAGAGGTTGAGGGGGCTTATTATTGGGATTTGGAACTGGTTGTGTTGGTAATAGTGTCTGTTTTGGGGAGCTTGCATTTTGAAATTGTAGTGGTTGTTGTTGTGGGATATGAGGTAAAGGTGGTGGAGCAAAACCTGGCAGAAGTTGCAGAGTGTTTGATGAGAACTAAGGATAAGGATGGTTGTACATAGGGATAGGTGGAGCTTGAGGGTTTCCTTGGTTGTGTCCTCCCCTCCATCCTTGAATCCAAGGATTTTGGTACTGAGTAGACCATTTTTTCCAACCTGGTGAGTTCCACTGTTGCTGTTGATAATAAGGTGGAACTTGAGACTGTAGATCTGAGTATGTGGGTTGATTCCTAGGTTGCCATGGCATCCTAGGTGAAAAATAAGACTCCCCAGGGTCTCCACTCCTATAGATGGCTAATAAACTGGTCAAGGATGGAAATTTCTCAGTTGAATGGTCTTCTGTACAGAAGCCACAAACTGAAATGTTATCTAATGGGCATTCCCTTAAGGAATGCTTCCTTCTACATTTTGGGCAATATATGCTCATTGTTGCATTCTCCTCCTCCTATTTCTTTTTGAGTTTAAGGGTGTCCAACTGGGAACCTATTGTGCTTAATATGTTAGTCTTAAAGTTTTCTA
This sequence comes from Picea engelmannii, assembly GCA_009831015.1. Taxonomy (NCBI): domain Eukaryota; kingdom Viridiplantae; phylum Streptophyta; class Pinopsida; order Pinales; family Pinaceae; genus Picea; species Picea engelmannii. Next base: position 16,101 of record ML822853.1, read on the forward strand.
AAAGGTTCCCTATCTCTGCGCTCGTGATACCACCTGAACTAACTGGTTTTAAGCTTCTATTGTAAGGGTCCCGAACATTCTTTCCTATTTTGGCTCTACTCCTTGAGTAGTTTTTACACATTTCACATATTTCAACAAATGTTTTATGAGAAATATCACCTGATGCCATCAGGTTAAGCATCTCTAAATATTCTTATTAAATTCCCTTAAGGAAAAGAGCCCTAACTGCATCCTCTGGGAGGTCATGGTATTTTGACTTATGGGAGATGTAACCAAATCTTTCCATATAGTCTTCAAGGGTCTCGTCTTCTAACTGTTGGACTTTAAAGATGTCATTACGAGACTCTTTGGTCTTGCAGTAGTCTTGGTACTTCTTAAGAAAGATGTCTTTCATGGCTTCCCAAGACCTAATACTGGATTCCCCCAACCCCATGAACCATATTAATGCAGAGTCTTTGAGGGTGGTATGAAAGAGTTTTAATTTCTGGGCATCTTGCACATAGTTGTAGCTCATGCACAATATGTCAAATTCAAATAGGAAGGTGTCTGGATCTTCACTATTTTTACCATAAAAGGTAGGCAGTGTTGAGAGAGGAATATTCTTCATGTTGACATTTTGAGTGGTGTCTAAAATCAGAAATCTGAAGGTAGTTTCGGTTTGGTTTCCAGTTTCTTCTTCCTCCCCGTGTATTACATTGTTATGGTCCTCCTGATCACCCATATTGGCTTGGTTTCCAAAAAGAGAGTACCTAAGTGGTTTTATCTTTGAAGAGAACAAAGTTTCTCTTTGATGAAAAGGTCTTCCTACTAATTGGATGTCTGGGACTCTACTCGAGCTGGTTGAGATTATAGATGCCAAAGTTTCTATGTCAATTTGAGAGATAATTAAATTGGCTGAGCTACCAAACAAAAGATTCACCTGTTCAAGGTCTATGATATCCTTAAAATTAGGGTCCCCTGGTGGTGGTGTAAAAGCAAAGGCTATATTGTTTGGTTCTATGGAAGACTCGAGTGGTATTGCCTCCTATCCTAGTATGATTGATGCTTCAATTTCTTGTTCTATAGTGCTCCCTATGTTAGTCCCTTCAGAGACTATTTTAGATCTTTGGGTTGAGCTAGCTCTTGTTTTTCGGTATTGGTTTGTGGATTTTATAAGAGGAACGTTCCTTCCCCCAAAGAGATCAGAAGGAACCTTGGTTGAAAGGTCTGATTTTGATTTATTGTATATACCTTGTGGGTCTCTAGGCCTATTCATGAAAGAAAGCAACAACAAAAAGAAAAAGATACCATTTGATTCCTAGGTCTATTCATGAAAGCAAACAAAAAGAAAAACTACTATTGGGTTTGGGGGAACCTGCTATAGTAGATGCGCAGGTTCTTACCTTTCGTCTTAAAGTTCCCCCGCCACCAAACTAATGATAAGGTCTTAGGATGATCTAATTCTTAATTACTTCTTACCTTAAGAAAACTCCCTGACAACAACGCCAAAATGTTAGGTGATTTATATGTACTAAAAAAATCACTAAACTACCCTCAATTAAATTTTCAACCCGGGGTAAGTAAACTTAGAGTTGTAGCAAAATATATGCCAAAGGTAGAAGGTTGGTAGGAGTGTAGTCTAATTAAGGCAGGCAACTATCTAAGGCTAATCTACTAAAGAAAACCTATTTAATGAGAAAACCCTACTAAGCAACTTGAAGCTAAGCACTTTTGGGCCAAGGATTGATGGATAGTTCCTAAGAAAGCAAGTAAAAACTCTATGTAAGGAAAACAATAAGTAAAAGCAAACTACTAAGCATAATAAGCAAATGACAAAAGCAAACTTCTTTAACTTGCCAACCTACATTCAATGAGAAACTAACCTATGGAAGCAAATAAATAAACAAGTAAGCAAAAACACCTATCTAACCTATTAAAGAAAAATAGACAAGCAATCAAAAGCACCTAACTAACCTACTAAAGCAAAAGACAAGTAAGAAAAGGCAACTATCTATCCTACTAAAGCAAAGGGACAAGTAATCAAAGACTTCTCATTGAACAACTACCTAGACTAAGGGGCAAGTGAACTAAATGCCTAATGCAAAACTATTTCTCTTGCGTGAAAGGAAATTTAAATGCTCAATGCAATGCATGAAAGGAAATCTATTCTATTGAAAGCAATAAAGATTAACAGCTAAACTTATGAAAACAAGAAACTATCTCTTCTAATCTACGAAAGCAAGAAACTATCTTTAATCTACAAAACACTCAAATGTAATGTTGTTGGTTGTGTGAATGCCTTCGGTGGTGACAGATGATATCTCAATGACACTTAACCATAAAGGATAGTTCTAATGGTATAAGCTCAATACTAATTTCAATGGCAAAATGAAAGGTGTGAAGTAAACAGTCCAATGCAAACTTAGCCATGATAAAAGTAATGTTAAATAACCTGCATCATGTATAAACCATCAACAACATAATGAGATCATCATTCTATATCTATACTATGTAAGAAAAACTAGATTCAACCATTAACTAAGAAATGTAATTGCATTTTAATATATGAAAGGAAACTGCGTGAAATAAAACTATACTATGTCTATTTTAATCATTCAAGCTATGATAAGAAAATGAATAAAAAACATAAATTAAACTATGCTTATTAAAAAGGAAATTGACAATTAATCAACAACTAAACAAAAGAATTCTATCTAAAACTGAGACAAGAAAACTATGATTAAGAAATTAAATCTATCCATCCATCAAAGATCCCTGTCAAATGAAACCCAAATAGAACTCTGTGTTATTCTAAAAACAACTCTATTTTAAATTTAACTGTAAGATCATAAATAAAAGTGTAATCTGATATCTAGATGCATATGGGGTTAGTGTAGACTTGCAAGTCTATTCTTAGCCTACAAAACTAATTCATGCTAACATAACTCATCACACTAACCTGCAAAAGAATAATAAAACAATTAAATCACAACTAGCTAATTAAAACATAAAACATGCATGTACAGGAAATAAAAGACAATTTAAATTATGAAATGTATAAACAACACATTGAACATCACTAGACTGTTGGTTCCCCCCCGAACAAGTCGTGGCTACCCTCTACGAGCACACCACGAACTTCAGCAGGCCGAATTCACCATGAAAGTTAAAAACATAGTTTTGGCACTATTTTGGCAATGTGAAAAATAAAAAACAAAGTACAACGAATTTATCTCCAATCTAATGGCTATTATACTTGCTTAACAATCTAATTATCATCCTAGTAGTATTTATAGGTTTACAACCCAGGTGGTCGACCACAGGAGGGTCGAACCACCTCTAAATTCAACAATTTACAATAAATGCACCCATAACTAACAAAACGGAGGAAACCAATAATCGCCTTCTTTGGACAATTGAAATTGAGTTGTCTTGAGCTTAGTAGCCGGAGGGGGCGATGAAAAACAAAACCCATGTGCTCGATTTTTCCACCACTGGCTTCCAATACCATAACCGCCAACTTGCCTTGCGTTTTTGTGCAATACTGGGTGCCAGAATGAGTGTCGGATCAAGTACTAGAACAAGTGCTGGATCAAGTGCCGGAACGAGTGTCGGACCAAGAAACATGGTTTGTTTTTCCCTGTAATAGCAAAAAAACACGAATTAACTCTTAGAAACCATAAAATATGATAAATTAAACTTGATTGAATCACAAAACACGAATTATACGTACCTCATGCCGATTATATCATTTTATCATAAAATTGTTCAAAAATCTCCTTTGAAAGATAAAAACGCATATGTACAGATGGAAACAAGTGTATAATAAAGTCATGAAGATGATCATATCTCAGGCCCAACAGTGACCTAAACATGGGTTAAGTGGCCTAGAGGATGAAAGTATAAATAAGATAACAATGGTCTCTTGTAGATCATCCTTTTGTGGATCAATGGAGAGCTTCTTGTGATAATATCTTTTGGAGTATTGATGAAGAGATTCTTGTGAGAGCTTCTTGAAAATTTTTGGTGTGGAACACAACAAATTGAAGATTTATAGGTGACTGAGGTAACCAAGGATATATAAGCCTAATTTCATAAGGAAGGTGAAGAAAAGAGGGTCGGAATTGAAGGGAGGATAAATTCTTTTGATGATACTTTCTAAGGTATGTTATTTACAGGTCATCTCACCATTTTCGCTATAATTTTTTTTTATAATGATTCAGACCGTTAAATTGCTATTCCATTGAGAAAACATACCCAAGTATCTGTGGTAAAAAATATAGCTTGTGGGTCATTGTATTTTTGGAGTTACACTCTGTGGAAAATAGGGTTTGTGGCTTGTCCTGAAACTAGTCAATAACAAGTGTTCTGGGTAAAAAAGTCATAACTTATTCATAACAGATAAAAATTCAGTGAGACCAAATGTGTTGGTTAGGCTACAGGCTATAGTATGTTTGATAACATTTTCAGATCAATTCAACAAATATTTTGTGTGGGCCATGCTCTACAAGGTATCTCTCTAGAATAAGCCAGAATTCAGCAAGGTATGCCATTTTTGCTATAACGCCTTTTATGAGAGGTTCCAAGTAGTGCCACCTGGAGTAATTACATAAAAAAAACTGAAGAAAATTATGTATCAGTTTCAGTTCTTTATTCATTACAGGTACAAAGTTATGATTATTTCAAGTTGGGGTTGTTGACTAATCCAAAACTAGTCATGGTTGAGACAAGCAGCTGATGAGTTGGCACATACATGAGGTGTATAGTTGATGATGTTGGTACATATTGATTAGTAATTGTTGATTATTATTTGACACATTATTGGTATATACTTGGTACATGGTTGGATGCACTTGTTTATGGTACAGGTTGATTACAGGTTGATTGGCACAGGTTGGTGCATGGTTGATGCACTTGTTTATGTTGACAGATTGATATCTGTTGAGGATTGTTTCCTCATCTTAGTTGGTGTTGAGAATGTAAGCTGAGTCTTGCATATAGACCTGGTTCTCTTGTAGAGTTGTACTCTATTCAGTTGTTGCTGGAAAAAACCCCAAATTGAAGTCCATAATAAAAAGAAAAAGTGTACATACATATTGTGTTCTTTGTGTTCCTTGTGGAGATGATTTGTTGATGATATGTTGTTGATATAAGTTGCTGATATGTATTCACATCTAACTGATTATAAATGACAACAATGAGTAATGAGAAAATGTTGAATGTTAACTAAGGAGTTTTTGTGTAAGAGGGAAGTTTTGGGAAAAAGATCCCCACACTCATTCACCCCCGCCCCCCCCCTCTAAGTGTGGTAGGTGTGTCCAACATACACATTCACATATAGATGACCAAAAATATCTTCCTATAACTGAGCTCATAATGTATTCATAATTAACTCCTACAAATGACAATTGACAATAGTGACAAACTAAAAAAACTTGCAAAAAATAATAAACAATAGTGCACAATTGTATGACCAAATCATGAATTTGCTTGCCATTATTTTCCTTCAAGGAAAAAGTTCAACCCAGAAATAAACTAACAAGAAAATATTTTTCTCATCTGCCTTCAATCCTGATAAATAGTTATACATGAATTAACTTCGGTCCTCTATCCCCCTCCCCCCTTTATTTTTACATCAGACTTTTATAGAGTAAGAAATATTGTTGAACTTCTATAATCGTGGAGTTTTATGGTTACTAACATTACAATTTCCCTCTTTTCCTATTCTTCTTACATTTCTAGTTTTTCCCTTATAGATGAAATTGAGAAAAATATTTACATAATATTCCTTCCTACTTTGACCTCCTTGGGAAGGTGAGAAACTAAATCTTTGGCGGTGAAGGGCATCGTCTATGAAAATTTGGTCCTGATGAAAACCAAAGACAAGAGAACTTATTCATTGATCCCGGACCTCTTGAATTTGCTTGGGGATATTAGTTGGATGAGTGGGAGACACATATATTCCTCTCACTCTTCATCCTTTGTGAACATGAATAACTATTGATATTTATCCTTTTTCCTCATCTCTGTAGTGTGGATATAACTTGGATATTCGTTTTGATATTGAACAACCTTAGGATAGACTATGTATTACTATTATCTCTCTAATTAAAATTCACGCCATTGGAAAAAAAACACTTTGTTGTTTGTGAAAACAATTGAATCCCATCCTTCTTTTGACATTGTCAAATCCTTATTGTTCCTCCAAGTAGAAATGGCCAAGAGAAGTTGTTTATTTCCATGGATGTTGTTTCCATTTCACTTCACACTCGACCACCTTTCCTTTTTTTCAATTAAATGTTGTATATCCCTTGTATGTATTCTTAAAGATGTTCTGTGAGTTTTTTTAACAATGTGTTACGAGAGGAGAGAAGTGATGATCCCATAAAATTCGAATTCTTCTCGTTGGAGTTGGTTATTTTCCTTATTAATTTTCCTAGGATCATATGATTTTCTCCTATGATATCTTCTCTTGTTTTCCTCAATAAAAAATGTCTCAAACACTATTGGTGTATCTATCCTTGAAATATGCAACCCCTACGTTTTTTCTAATCATCCCAGGTGTTATCATCTTCCGTTAAACTCCATAAATGATGACTAGATCCCACCTCCATATTGGTTCATTGTATTATTCTTTTGAATCATGAAAGGCCAAAACAATCATCAGTTTTCTTCTAAAATCAAATTAAATGAATCATTTACGTTACTCCCGATTTGACCTTCATTTATTCAAGTGCAATTCATTTTTGTGTACTTAAATAAATTTGTGTCAGTTTGATTTTGAGAGATGTACAAGATATTGGCTTAAGGATTTTCATATCCGAAAATAGTTTGACACTGATTGTAGGACATCAATACATGCGACAAGATTGTGGGAGGTGGAAACATATTTGCATAATGTTTTACCTAACTCAAAACCTAGAATTTGATGCAGCATGGACCCGATAAGTTTTGTGGAGTTAAACTCGAGAGATCAAATTTTTGGGTTCGAGGTCTACAATTGTTGGTTGTAGGACTATGGAGACATCGATCTTATTCTCACCACTTAGGTTGGATGGACCCATAAATATTTACTCACGCGGTATTTTGTCTCTAGCTTCACAGATAAGTCATACAATTATTTTATCACATGGTTTCAATTGGATTCCATCATGAATGGGCCCCATCAATCAATAACGTGGAAAAAAAGTCATTGAGTTTTCCAAGAACAAGGTTTTGAAGTGTAGGATGAAATGGACATGAAATTTACAAATGTATGTCTCACAAAAGAAGGATCCACATGGCTTGTGGCTTGTGGATCATGGGAAAGTCACACAACCAATTATTATAATGCCTCTATAAATACTGAAGCCCACATACCTGTAGTTTGTGCGTTCATGGGAAAGAATCACAAGTTGGTATCATGACACCTCCATGAAAGGTAAAGACTACAAGCCCATAGATTGTGGGTTACAAGATTATCATAATATGTAGCACCGCAATCTTGCAAATGCAAACCAATAAGGAATGGGTAAAATACATGTGTGTTTGGATTTATGATTCATCAGAAAGGGTGAAGCCCCCTTGTTTCTATTTTCAAAATTTTCATTAAGACATGAAATCTATCATTGTATCAGTGATCATTACCATAGAATTGAGATCTAGGGTGTTTGCATTTTCTTTATTTTAGAGTGGAAATTCCATGATGGGGCTCCTACTGGGCTACTAAAAAACTATAGTCTTGACTCTTCCTTCTTCTATAGTCCAAAACTTTGTTACTTCAGGATGATTGACGCAAAGTAACATTTATCTCAATATTCTTTATTAAGCCTGTGCAATTTCAAATTAACACTCTATATGATCGGTATGACTTCATCGTGCTACAAGTATCAAATATAAACATGTATATCATAACTGAGAATTTTTTTTATTGATCATACCCATCATTTTCATAAAAAAAAAAATGAGAAACCCGAATGCTTTGCATAATCAAAAGATATAGAATTGATGAGTGCATCCTTGTTCCAGAGAAATTAATTCTTCTTTCATAATGCAATGTGTAAGAGAATAAGATATTGATTCACCCACTTGAGGACTTCTTGTATTTTATTGAGTATTATGAATGAAAAATCGAAGTTTGTGTTTGAAAAAAAAATCCAGTTGATATAAACCAATCTGGATAGCTTGTTACAATCCATCTAGGCTTGGGAATTTTAGCAACATGAGATCGGGGAGAAATTAGATGAGTTGGGGCAAACTAGGAAGTCCAATTTGGTTCAGGCTTCAATTATCATAATTACTAAAAGAAAATATCCTTCATATTTTAATTCCAGTCTTCCAACAACATAACAATTTCAAGGGTTCTGATGTGAGGGTTATCAACTTTTTCAAATGGAGAACATAAACGCTCATTTAGGATTATTTGTTACTAGGGTTAACCCTTATTTGCTTTCTTGGATATTTATTCCATATTAATGATTCCTCAAATTGATTAAAGGATTATGATTCTTTGATTAGTTTTGAGAGAATTTGTGACCTTATAACGTCAAAACTACCTACTTATTATCATGTGTGAGATAAGGCAAGAAGTGATCAATTAACTCTGTTTCCAAGGTATCAAAACAATAATCAATGATGAAAAGGGTTTCAACAAAATATTTCCAAGTAGTGTTCCCATGGTTTGATGGGAAATTGGGTAGGGATTGGCCTAGGAATGCATAGTCAACAAAGGATTATTCAAGGGTAGATAATCATTAAGCATCTATTCATGTCTCCGTGGGTAGGTAAAGGGTAGCGTAGGTCGGGATTTTAGTGTTAGGATCGGTAGGGATCTCCTTTTCTTTAGATTATAAAAGTAAAAGAAAAAGGAGGGTTGTTGTGACCACAAAAACTAGTGACACTGACAGGTGCCTAAAATGGCATACTTTCAACACCTGCCTATACCTTTTTGCTTGACATTTTTTGTTTATCACTTTCCTTTTTTATACCTCCATTATACATTTCACCTCATCTGTCACCAAAGGTATGAATCCTACCACATACACAATTATTACATTATTTTTGCATAATAATTAGGAGGGAAGTCATTACTATTAGTCACTAACATTGTTACACAAGAATCTAGTAGCTGCAAAACCTATTTGCAACAACTCCAAGATGATATAGTTTCAGGTGCAAAGCAACTTGTTGCAATTCTAGGCACAAAACCAAACTGCTGCAACTCAAGGTGCATCTGCGATTGCTGCAATTCCAGACAAAGAAGTTACAAATCAAGCACGATTTTTGTGATGCAACTTCAGAAATAGCTCACCATCCCAGCGGTCAACGTTGTAGTTGGCAGTTGGGATCCGGCAACTGGGAACAAATCTCCATGAGAGAAAGAGACAAAAGAAAAATAGGAGACTACAAAAATTGGTTACCTATTGAGTCATCATATGCCTGCAATTGAAAGAATCATTGTAGTCGGATTCTCATGACTATCCATCCACTGACTGTATAATTTTAGAACCATAGTCACATTGTATAAAAGCCTCACCTCCCTAAGAGCTGGAGGAGGAAATTATTTAGGCAACAAAATTTGGCTATTTTATCTTTCAAGTTACAGTAATATAAATTTGGTTCCATCTTTCTACTTGTGCATTCATGTATTGATTGATCATGTGATTTTGGTTCCTTAATCTAGTACCTCGCTTAAGGGGGTAGGGCCCCCTCATTGGTAAGGTAATTCTTGTAATGATAGTGTTAGAATTATAATTTTATTTCTGTTCAATTATTTTACTATGTAGCTTCTTTCAATTGATGTAATTTCGGGTCCATAAAATTATTTACATGTTGTGTGTATGTTTTCTGGTTTGTGACTGCTCTAGAATCATAATGTAATTCTCGTGTTTCCAAATTATCTTTCAATATGCTATCATATCTAGTATGCAGGATAGTGTTACAATCGATCTTCACTTTTCATTGCTACAATTTGTGTCTCTTCAAGTTTTGGTTATAACAAAATTCATTTTCTACGATTTGCATTAATGTAACTTAGTCATATTTCTTTTTGTGTTGCAGCTATGTTGTTGCAACTCTGCTTGTAGTTGCACTTAGTCTGTTTCTTGTATGGATCTCTTTACTTTTAGTCTCCACAATTTTGTATTGATGTTATTGGATTAATATTGAATGAATGAACACTTAATTGTTGCAACAACACAAGACCTTCATTATACTCGAATAGGTCACCAATAGACCATAAGCTTCATTTATGCAAGAGTGATTTTAATTTCCACAAGAGTGATTTTAATTCCTGCAAGTGTGATTTTAATTTTCGCAAGAGTGATTTCAATTCCTGCAAGAGTGATTTTGATTTCCGCAAGTGTGATTGTAATAGATAACCAATGTAATAGATAACCAGGAATGCAATTGTATAATATGTATAAAATATAAATAATTGATAAAATATTTGATGATGGTTACAATTGAGAAATGAGGGCTTGTTATATACCCACACAGGGGTGCCCTTTCACCATTAGACACGTCTTTTTGAGAACATGTCCTTTCATTATTAATAATTACTATTTACTAACTAACTATTTACTAATTAATTATTATGTTATGAACATCTTATTTATATATATTATATTCATAACATTGCCTTCCTCTTAAAAATGCTTTGTCCTCAAAGCATTGGTAACAACAGGTGTAATTGATGAAAATGTTCTGATTCCCATGCTGCATCTTCCTTTGGAAGGTTTTTCCATTTGATAAGATATTCTTTGATTATGCGAGATCGTAACTTCTTTTCTCTAGAGGCAATAATGGCTTCTGGTTCTAAAATTATTCTGCCTTCTTCGTCCAACATGGGAAGTAAAGTTTGCACCTTTTTGC
>ML822853.1:37986-74588 GCA_009831015.1 Picea engelmannii
CATTTCCACGAATCCCATTCCTGCAAATTCCCCACCCACATTCATACCCTTTGTACCATTCCCTTTGGGCTTCTACTTCATTTGCAACCCTCCCTATTCATTTCCCAAACTCCCCTTCCAATCCCTTGACTGTTACTCCACCCATAGTCCTACCACAAGTTTACCAATTTCCCTTTTCCCATTCTCTTGGGTGCAACTATGTTGAAACCTTCCTTCATTCCACGCAACTCTTGAGCCACGAATTTTTATGGGTGGGTATCCTCTAATATTGGGTTTGTCATGGTTGGCCACTATCGATGTTTATATTGACTGTTGATAAGGAAACATGACTATTTCCCATGGCACTTGTACCAAAAAATTAACTCTATACCCTCCTGCCAAACCCAACATAGACATAGAAACACCACTTTGGGTTGATGGAGAAGAAAGTGATGAAGAATGGGAAGCCCATTAGGTCATATCCATAGATCAATACCTAGCCATAAGAGATAAAATAGAGGATGAAAAAATCAATGATTTTATAGCTTCCTCCTCTACATTATGAAACACACATCTTCTTGAGAATATTATGAAACCAGAAACTCAACTTTCCTTAGCTTCCACAAGAATCTCACTCATTGAATAAAAATTAATACAAGAAAAATACCAAGGATCCCTTATAGAAACCATAGAAATTACCCTGGGGAAAACCTTGAAAATCAGCCAGGACTAACCGAACAAAAAAATGAGTGATTTGTTCAAGTGTTGTGAAAGAACAGTGACGCCTTCACCTAAGATTACTCTGACATGAAGGGGATCCATATTTATATCTATATTATATGATGTGTATAGATATCAATATGGATCCCCTTCATGTCAGAGTAATCCTAGGTGAAGGCGTCATTGTTCTTTCACAACACTTGAACAAATCACTCATTTTTTTGTTCGGTTAGTCCTGGTTGATTTTCAAGGTTTTCCCCAGGGTAATTTCTATGGTTTCTATAAGGGATCCTTGGGTCTCCCATCTTGTCATGGTACCAAATAAAAATGGTAAATGTAGGATTTGTGTATATTATCGAGAATTGAATAAAGAAACACATAAATATCAATTTCCATTACCATTTATCGACTAGGTCTTGGACACACTCACATGAAAGAAGCACTTCTCTTTCCTCGATGGTTTCATTGGATACAACTTGATCCAAATCACCCCAGAAGACCAAGAGAAAAAAACATTCACATGTCTTTGGGAAACATTCACCTACCATGTTCTACCAATCAGGTTATGCAACACCCCCACCGTATTTCAATGAGTTGTTATAGGTATATTTTCTGATCTCGTTCATGATTTTGTGGACATATATATAGATGATTTTACAACATATGGGGATGAATTTGATGAAGCATTAGCCAATCTAGAAAATACGTTAATCAAGTGCAAGGAGTAAAATGTTTTCGTAAGTAATGGAAAATGTTTTATGATGGCAACTGATGGCATCATACTGGGAAATCACTTCTCAGAAAAAGGTATTCAAGTCGATCCTGAGAAAATAAAGGTAATATTCAATTTTCCAACTCCAACTTCAAAAAACTAGGTACGAATCTTTATAGGATATGCTGATTATTACCATAGATTCATTGAAAACTTTGCATGTATTGTTCATCCATTATTTTCCTTACTTAGCAAATATATTGAGTTTGTATGGACAGAGACATGCCATCGTGCGCTTGATGAATTAAAATTCAAAGTATCTGAAGCTCCTGTACTAAGAGGGCCCAATTGGACCCTCCCATTCCACATTCCCACAGATGCTTCTGACACAATTATTAGAGAAGTCCTCAGCCAACTCGAAGGAAAATACCCTTATTCAATCTACTATGTCAGTAAGAATCTCTCACCTAATGAATTAAGTTACATTAATTGAGAAAGAGTTTCTTGTTGTTATTCATGCAATCAACAAGTTTAGACACTACATTACTGTATATCTTGTAACTTTTCATAGTGATCATGGTGTTATTAAATATTTAATAAATAAACCAATCACAAACGACAAGGTCACTAGATGGTTTCTTTTATTGCAATAATTTGGCATTACCATTTTAGACAAACCAAGAAAATATAATGTAGTGGTTGAATTTCTTTCTAGAATAACATCTAATGAGAATGAACCTCTACTAGAAGACCATTTTCCAAATGAGCACCTCTTTGTAGTATGTACTAACTCACCTTGGTTTGTAGATATTACTAAATTTTTGGCTGCATGTAAACTTCCACATCACCTAACCTCGAAAAAACGACAAAGTGTAGTCAGGAAAAGTGAAAGATTCTCATGGATTGATGGTTTCCTCTTCTACATTGAACCTTATTTTATTATCAAAAGGTGTGTATGAGAGGATGAATTCCATGAGATACTAAAATATTGTCATGATGGGCCATGTGGGGGCCACTTTGCAGATAAAAGAATTGGGTACAAAATACTTCACCTAGCGGATCATGAGAACATGCTTCAACAACTATTTTTTCAAATTAGTAAGAACAATGTGCTTTCACTAGCATGCCAATTTCACTATTGCAAATTTTTTTTCCTTCAAACCTTCGAGTCCAAAAAAAATGTTTTTGACTTAATTTGTTTCATATGATGAGGGTTGAGATGAGGTATGTGAAAAAATCAATCAAAAGGGACCATGAGAAACCAAAACACGAATACTTTTAAGGAATATCAAAGATCAAGGCTGGAATAATTAATGAGTTGGGATTTTTTTTTTTTTTTTCCAAGTGAAAATTTGCTCAAAATTATATTAATGATATAATTTTTTTTCCATACTGTCATTCAAAAGTACCTTGTCTTCATCAAGAGACATAGGGAAATAGTCTTATCCCAAGACATCCAAACCATTACATATGATATACAATGTCGAAGATATTATCCTCAAAACTTGATAACAACATTAACTACTCAGTTGGCCTAGATACTATTATCCAATCTATCACATGACATTACATAAACTCAGAATATACCAAAAAACAAAAAAAACCTTGACTAGGCAAGGGGGTTCAAAAAATATCCAAATGATCTGACTTCCCAGCTCCTCCAAGTTCCCACTGATAGTAATTTATCCTTCCTGCCAGAGCCAGTAGGGCTTCTTTGGAGAGCTTGTCGGCTTCTTTGTTGAATTCCCTGTAGATATGGTGGAAACTAAGGGCCTGGAATTTTTTTCACAAAACTTTTGTTCGTTTCTTCCAACCTTCAATGGAGCATATATCCAATTTTCCCCTGTCATTAATCCATTCTATAATCACTTTGGAATCTCCAAAGGCTTGCAACCTATGAATAGCAAGATGGTTTTCTAAAGGGTACCCCAAATACCCAATAATTATGCCTTAGAATTTGTTCCTCCACCGCAATTTAAATGCCACCTATAAACAAGTTTATCAATAGATTTAATTACCCCTCCCGCTCCACAGGATGATCGGTCACTTCTAGTTGCTTCGTCGAAAAAAGCAATGGAGGATCCCTCTTCATATTGTATAAAACATTCCTTTGTTGTATGCAGTGGGGTAAGGGGGGATTCTTTGGTCTTAACAGTCCCAAAATCTTGTATAGAACTGAATGGACCAACGGAGCCTTATTTTCAAAAATACACTTATTCCTTTAAAGCCACAGGCACTAACATGTTAAGGTTGTTATATCTGGTAAAACATACTTGTCATTTATCCATTGACAATAACAATCAACAATATCCTTTCCTAACCAATTCCTCTTTAAGTTCAACAAGTACTTTATCACTGCCCATAAATGTTTTGTAAAATTGCAATCAATGAACAAATGTTGTAAATTTTATGAGTTCCTCTTATAAAAAATACATATACTGGGCCCTTCCCATCCTCTTTTTTGAAGTCCATCCTAGGTTAAAATATTTTGGGAAATGGTCAACCAAGTGAAGAGTTTTATCTTTAGTTGGATATCCCACTTCCATATTTTTTGAATCCAAGTACCCACAGGTTGGTACTTTAGAGTAGAAACTAGAGCTAGATAGATATTTTTTATAGTAATTTTACCTGATGCATCTCCGCCCTCCCACATAAGTTTATCATTTTCTTCACCAAGGATAACTCCAGCTGCTGAGAGGCCCTTTGTATAGTTGTTCCATTCCTCTGCAAGTATACCATTTAGATCCAAAGAAACACTACATAACCAATTATCAGAAAGATCACTTATCCCATGTGGATTTTTTTCATTGGCCATCAGTTTGATCTCCTTCCTAGATAGATGATCACGAAGATCCATGACAATAATGATTTTTCACCCATTCATAGGATATAGTCTCGTCCAATAACAATTTTTCCCCCCGATCTCGGTAACCATCTATGCCAATGAGTTAACAAATGGACTGACTATAACAAATTTCTCCAAATCCTTGAAGCTGAACTGTTTTCGAAATTTTCCGACCTGAACCATTTAATCACATCAGAGTGTTTTATGTATTTATCCATCACAATGTTATGCCTAATACCTTTGTGGAAGAGCATGTGCCAAAGAGTATTTTCTAACAATGTTGTATTAAAGTGTGTTGAATTTATGAGACCCCAACCGCCACTTGATTTTCGCTGGGATAAAACCTCCCAACTGCATAAATGGATGTGACTAGAAGTAGTATTTCCATTCCACAAGATCTTAAAGCACATTTTATGAATCTGGGCAATAATAAATTTTGGAATTAATTCCACTGCCATCCAATAAATGGATTGGCTTTCCAGGACCGTCTTGAGCAAAATAAACTTTCCTCCCAATGAAATCCATTTATAGCACCAGTTTCCAATCTTTTTTTCAAGTTTAATTAATAGCCACGACTAGTCAACCACCCTTGGTGGTCCTGTTTTCAAGTGAAATCCTAGATATTTGAAGCCTAAGTGTAAGGCTGAGAAATTAAACGGAAGTAATGATCTTAATGGAGCCAGCTTTGAATATGTCATTCCTTAATGGTGAACCGTAGTCTTCGAAGAGTTAACTTGTAACCCTATATCTTTACAAAATAGGAGAATGATATAATATATCTCCCTCCATTCAGTGAGGTTAGATTTTGATAGAATTATAACATCATCTACAAAAAAGAGATGTAGAATATTTATCATACTAGAGACTCTGACACCTGATATCTTATTCTTCGCTTTGCCCTTTTTTAATAAAAGGATGAGAGCCTCCATTACCAAGATGAAAAGTAGTTGAGACAAAGGACAAACCTATCTTAAGACCCTCCCACTTTTGAAATAGTATGTAGCCTCCCCATTGAAGAGAACAAAAAAATATGGGGAAGTAACACAACTCATAATCCATCTAGTCATTTGGGATTCAAAACCTATTTGGATGAGCACCATATGAATAAAATACCAACCCACACAATCATAAGCCTTGCTTAAATCAAATTTAAGAATTAAAGATTTACTATTCTTTCTCTTTGATATGATATGAAAGCACTCAAAAGATGTGCCTATGGCATCCTGAATCCTGCGACCTTCCAAAAACCCTAATTATTCTTCTGAAAGCTTACTAGACAGAATGGGCTTAATCCTATTTGACATGACTTTGGATATCAATTTGTAACAAATATTTCAAAGGGATATCAGCCTATAGTCTCCGAAAGAGGACAGATTATTCTCTTTAGGTATCAAAGTCAAGAAAGTAGAATTTAAGAAACCTGGAATATTCCCAAATTTCCTTGATTCCTCCACCATCTGGACCAAATCTTCGCTTACCAAATCAAAAAAAGAAGAGAAAAATTCCAACGTCCAGCCATCAGGGCCCGGACTCTTATTCCTTTTAAAAATCTCAAGGACCTTTTTAATTTCATCAACCGAAACTAGTTTTAATAATAAATTTAAATCCTCATCCTGTACCATTTTTTAAAATAGATTTGTAACCTCAATTTTCTTCATAGTAAATGAGTCTGTATGAGCTTTGTAAAAAAAATCAAAATATTGAGTCGTTGCCTTCTTCAAATCTGCTTATCCTTTACATTGCTCACCAAACTCATCAGTTAATTCCCAGATATGTTTGTGTATGCACCTCTGACTTGCGAAATTATGAAAACAAATAGTATTTGAGTTACCACTTCTGATCCATATCGCTCTGCTTCTTTGGCGCCATTTTTCCTCATTGTAACTTAGAATTTTATTTCTCTCCTTTTCAAGATTCCCCAGTAATATTTATTTTTCAATAGTTGTGTTATCCTCCACAACAATTAAAAACATTTCTTTGATCTGTGCTTCCAGGGATTCCATACATTTGACTAAGAGTTCTTCTTTCTTTTTTGACCACATCTTTGCCTGTTGTTTAAGGTCTTTTAGTTTCCAGAACAATCTGCACTGAGAACCCTCTTCAGATAAGTACTTATTCTCCTTCCATATCAAATTTACTAAGGACTTAAATTCAACATCCAATAACCAAGTTGGATTGAGCTTAAAGGGATAAATCTTGTTGACTGGTACTAAATCCATCTGAAAAATGATTGGAACATGATCTAAAATAAACGGATAGTCCACCCAAGAATGATAACAATATTTTGAGATTATTAAGATTTCTGAAATTAAGCATCTGTCCAATCTTTTTGCAATAGCCTAGTTCCCTTTTCGTCCATTTCGCCACGTAGGAACCATCCTATCTAGTCGAATATCCACTAAATTCTTTGACTAGAAAAGTGCTTTGAGGTGATCTGCCATAGAAACGAAGAAATTAGTACTACCCCACAATTCCTCTAATGATAGAGTTATATTCACATCCCCATCAAGTATCAAATTGTCAGTAGAGAGAATGCCACTACCCACCAAAGAATCCCATAAAGTTATTTTTTCCATGCAAGGACCGTATACATTGAGTAATGAAATCGGGCAATGAGTGGTTAAAACTCTGCCAGTCAAGAAAATACCCCCGCACATCAGGGAGGGTATAAGAGAGTATGAATTCAAGTCCCGGGACACTAGTAAACCCCCAGAAGTTCCTAATGAACTAACAACACTTGAAACCCAATTCTGACAAAAATTCTGTACAAAACCTTTGGCTTTATGCTCCTCCACAAGAGTCTCCTGTAAAAAAATGATATATGGTTGAACATGATCCAAAACCCTATGAAATGCGACAACTTTAAGGGATCCCCCTATCCCTCTGATGTTTAAGGAAAGTAATATCATTATTTCTCCCTTACTAGGGCCTTCAATGCTCTAAGTTCCCCACTGTCAGCAGCGGATATATCCTTCACCTCAGAATTAACGGTTCCCCCACCCACCTTTTTTCGTGAGCTTCTAGCTTTTATGCGAGATATTTCTATGCCCAAACCACATGACCATGCATATTCCTTATCCCTGCCTACAGGAAGATATTTGGAGGAATATGCTTGTTCCCCACCCATAGTCTCATTTATAATCTCTTTCCCAAGGTAGACAGGGAGTGGGATGGGGGCATCTAAGTACCTCCCAGTTGGAAGAAGACTATCAAAAAATTCCAAAAGGGCTTCAACATCAAGTTTAGATTCCCTACAACCTTAGAGGTTTACTTCAAAAGAAGACAGTAAAGGTGATGCAGAACTAGAACACGTCAGTTGGTGCTTAGATACCAAGAGGGAGTCTTCTACATCCATGCCTAAAGTAGGGGAGCTACTACCAATATTAACCACAATATCACTTTCTTTTCCAATTAGGATCTTAGGTCCCGAGTCTAAAATAGAAGACTTTTTACATAACTTATCAACCACAACCATATCATCTACCGAAGACTTGGCTTTAAAGCTAGAAATATAATCTAAACCTGGAGAAGAATCCAGAAAATCCCTTTCCAACAAAGTAAGGGAATCATACAAATACGTGCAATTTTTTTTTAGCTTACCTGAGAGCTTCTCCAGTGACACTTCCTGGTTCCTTGACTCAGTCTGCAATCTTGGGTCAAACTTACCATATAGTTCCACCTTCAGTGAGCAGTCCAACATGTACCAGTTGTCAAGTTATTCATCAGTCTCCTCCACATCCTCCAAAACTTTACATTCTTTGTGAAAATGGTCCGTACAGTGGCACCGATTGCATCTAAATGAGATCCCCAAATAGTCTAAATGTTTTTTTTTCCTTCTTTCGTGTCAAACAATATCCAAAGTTTCTGGCAGGCCGCCATGGATATCTAACTCCACCAGTACTTTAGCCATCTTTCTTTATTTTTCTTTGAGAGAAAAACTATCAACATAGATAAAAGAACCCAGAGTATCTCCAATATCTCTAAGAGCACTTTCATTCCTGAAATAGAGTGGGGGACTTGGTAAAAGAACCCAAAGGTGTTTCTTAGAGAAATATTCATTGTGCGGATCAAAAGAGACTCGCCACATTTTAATCATTAAGCTGCTCGTACCAAATAACCAAAGTGAAGCCAATAAAGTCACTGTATCCTCGGGCGACCGACACAGGAATCCTAACCAACCTTTTTCCAGGAAAAAAACCTTTGGCGAGTAACCTAAAATAGGTTTCTAGGTCTTTTCCATCCAATCCTGGATAGGTTCTTGTGGTAGGTAATGGTAGGAAACTCGGTCTACCGGACCATAAGGACCCATGTGACAGGTTTCCATTAAACCTATATCCAACACCAATACAATTTTTCTCGGCACCTTGTTGGGTTTCCAGAGTCTTCTTTTTCTACCAGTAGGTTTAGGAGTCAACCTGGCAGTATTCTGAGAAGATAAGTTGTGAAACTTTGTAGACTGGGAGGATAACCTCTCTGCATGGAAAGATTTTTGGTTACGTGAGGCAGGGACCGAAAGCGGGGAACACAAAGGCCTAGGAAGAAAAGGGTAAATATTTGGGCTCACGACAGGTTTTGAGGAGTGATTAATCACAATTAATGTCGATGGTAGGATTAAAGGCTCACTACTCTTGGTTATGGTGGATTCCTTTAGAGCGGTACTCTTCCCACCACCCAAATCAATAGACCCCATAATGGAGAGTGACATGGATTTAAGGAAGTTTCTAAAGTAGACAGAGAAAAATTGACACCTAGACCACACCTTCAACAACCATCAAGTGGAACAGTTTCCAAAGATGGAAACAATAGATATTGTTACCACTAATAGACAAATCAATAAGGTGCAATAAAACATAGGGTATAGTAAATGTAAAGAATCTAAAGTCAGGCCCGGGCTTTGGAGACGATCCTAGTTAAAAAACCATAACAGGTTCCAAAATAGTAATGGTAAGTAAATAAAATACTACACAAGTGAAAACAAAGCCCGAGAAAATAAAAACTAAGAAAGTATAGAAGAAATGCTAGTCATCTAATCAATAACAGGCTCAAAACTCATAAACTATCCAGATCACCCTCCAAGAAATTCAAAATAACACCTTGGCTCTGGTTCTTCCATTTCCCCCCCTCACTGGCCAGGATTTCTACTTGGTCGGTGGGAGAAGAATGACCCATTAGTTCCCATAATATTACTGAATAACCCAAGCATATGAGTTTAGGTCGATACTTCCATGTGTTGTCATATGTTTCAAACCCTTAGGAAGAGGAAATTTCCCCATTGATGGTCGTTCTAAGTTATTTCCATCCTGCATAACAAAAGGGAATTCCATATTGAATTAGTTACTTTCTAGAGACAAACTTTTTCAAGAGTAAATTTTGTTAAGATAATCTATGCTTAAACTATATGGATAGAACATGAAATTATGAAAAATATTAATGCAGTTATTGACCAAGCATCATGGCTTTCCTCTTGAAAAATAAGTATTTAATCCTTCCCCACTTATTCATTTTAACAAGTAGCATATAGTTGTGGAAAGGTATTATGTTCAAAGTCCCAATGAGCAATAGGAAAACACATATGCCATTCATTGATATATTAGGTAATTACTAGATAATTGTTTAAATCGAATTATTTTTCCATCATAACAAATAAAAGATAAGAATTACAAATATCTTTGAAATAATATTATTTGAGGAAAATTATACTAAGTGATGAGTTGATTTTAATTAGGATGAAAAGGTTGATTTTTTCCAACTGACTCTCATATGCTTCAACCTAATACTTAAAATGGATGATTTGTAATTCCAAATTCCCTAATGATTTCAACATTTTTCTTTGATGAAGTAAGAGTACCATATATTGCCATGATGATAATCATATTAGTGATCAGGGTACCCAAACTAAGTGACTCAAAGATAAATCACCAGTTCTACTTTTCAACAAAGTTGGAGCAGGGCCCTAGTCCAAAGCTAAAAAATTAGCAGGACTAGGATTAAAAATTTGATCAACCAAGAAATTTATGCAAAAAAGATGATTGGTTCCCATAATTATTCTAAAGGAGATCCTAGTAGAGAAATGCATGGGTAATTGTTGATGCATGATAGCATTGGACATGTATTTCCACATAGGTCTATGTGTCTAGACATGTGAAAATCATCCAAACCCTTATATCTTTGACTTTACTTTAATTAAAGGAATTATTAAAGTAAAGTGATTTTAATTAGTAAGTTGAGTTTCATTTAATGAAATGATTTAATTAGCATTAGTGAGTTAAATAATAATCGTTGATCTCAAATGAGGTGAGAAGTAATCTCAATTGTCAATCACTTTGGAGATTAGGGTTAAGTCATAACTCAAAGTTATAAAAGAAAGGCTAGGGTGAAGGAGGAAAAAACATACTTTGTCAGATTGATAGAGATAGATTGATCTTAGACATAGAGAGTTGGATCATGAAGGACTATGATTCAAGGATTATGGTATAGTCATGTAGTTAGCCTGATTTTCAACATTACAGTCATGTAGATAGTGAAGGACAATATGGATATCAGTGTAATAGTCGTATTGTTTCCATATAGGATCATACATAAGTTTTTTCATGGTATCAAGCCAATCGATTTTTTGATATACTTTGATTATTTTCTCTTTGGGCCATTTTCCTAGTAAGGGAGCCCTTGTAATATTTGAATTTATTTGAATGGTAATCTTGGTTGATGGGCATAATATATTTTTGTATTGTGATTGATATTTTTGGTTTTCCAATTTTGCTTCCACTAGATTTGTTTGAGTTGAATATTCCAACAATGTTTTTATTTATGAGCTGCTAACTTGATTTGTGGTAAAGAAACACTAGATAAAAAGATACCTAGGTTCTAGAGTAAGACATTTTGAGCATGGTATCAAAGTGCATGCTATGAAGGGAAGTTGTATCTCAGATCCATAGAAGATGATACAAGATCTATCAAATTTGCAGGAGATCTTAATAGATCCATAACCAATAGACTAAAATCGAAGGATAGATTTCAGGAAAATAGTCATACTACAATTAGATTCGGTAGTAGAGGAAAACATAGGTATTCCAGTACAGGTCATGTAGAAATGTGCATATTTCATCATAACATTCCAACCGATAGCGTAGAAAAATGTGGGTATCAGTGTGACAATCACACTGAAGTCGTACATGTTAGTATAGGGGTAGCTTTAGAAGTAGGTTATTTCCAGGGAAATTTATCAGGTTGAAGGTATGGCATCAAGACCATTAAGAGTAGAAGACATATTGGATGGAACATCCAAATTCTTGACTTGGAGAGCAAGAGTAACTTTTGCGTTTAAGGAATATGACCTTTGGGAGTTAGTGGAAAAAGAAGTTGTTCCATCGACAAATATGACAACTTTGGAAGCTCACAAGAAGAAGAAGATCAAATCATAAAGGTTCATCTTGGATTCGGTGAAGGATCATCTAATTCCTCCCTTATCTGAGAATAATATGGACAAAGATATGTTTGATTTCTGGGTAGTTTTGTTCCACAACACAAAAATGAATAGGAAGATAACCTTAAGGAATAAACTTAGATCGGTTTAGATGTCTAGATATGAAAATGTTACTAACTATCTCATGAGTATAAAATAGGTGAATGATAAACTTGCACCCATAGGGGAGAAAACAAAGGATGTAGAGCTTGTGAATGTGGCATTGAATGGTCTTCTCAAGTCATTGGAACCATTTTTCAAGGGAGTTTGTGCTCGAGAACATATTCCATATTGGAAGAGGCTTTGGGATGATTGCATCCAAGAAGAGACTCGAAAAGAGTGTAAAGAAAGAAATAAGGAATATGAAGAGGAGGAGAACTTGTCCCTTATCAGTAAGACATAGAAGGGAAAAGGAAAGGGTTCCAAAAAGTAGGGTGACAATGAGGATTCATCTTCACATCCGAGGAAGAAGGAATTCAGTAAAATAAATTTCTTCATGTGTTATAAGCATGATAACTATGCTTCACAGTGTATGATTAAGAACAAAGTGAAGAGTCAGTCGTATCAGGTAGCAACATCTGCATAAGCTCAATTCAAGGAGTTTTATGAGAAGTTTGAGAATGAGTTATCATTAGTCTCTTGTCTTTCTGGAATAGTTTCCATTAGTTCCTAGTTTCCATTTTAGTTACGAGGGAAAAAATCTCTATGGCCAAGGGTAAACCACAACAGACAGGTATGACTATAGAAATCAACTCAATTCCAACATATGCTATATAAACTAATGTGCAAGATAAGAAAGAGGCCTACCTCGATCCAACATTTTATGATGTTCCACCTTTGAGAGTTTTGATCCAAAGCCTTATACCTGTAATAAGTTCTTAACAAACGAGCAAAGCAAGTATATAATGATGATATAAAGGGGTTAGCACATCAGATAGAATAATCCATTAATGAACATTACAAACACACCCATAGATAATAATCATACATTTTCAATATACCAATAGGACGGGAAAGGAGTATTTCTATTAATAATTGATCAGTAGAAGTGACAACATTACAGACTTTTGTGTCGGTACAGTTTGAAACCAAAAAACCAAGTTCCTTCCAACTAGGCCTCCACCACTTCAATCCTCCACCAAAGGCAAGCTCATAGGAGAGAGTCAATGAGGTTCTCTCAACAATAGGGAAAGATCTTGGGGGCTAAACACTGTGTTTAGACTAGAGGGACAAAGGGAAGCAAACTCAATATGAAGTAATTTCTCCAGAGTAACTTTTCCCTCAAAGTTGAATGTTTTCTCCTCTTTTCCATAACTCGAAATTGTGCTCTGATATCCTTCAAAATGCAACTGAAGGGCCGAGTTGGAACGTTTCTAGTATATGGAAGGCCAAGGATCAGAGATCTCTTGTCGTGACATGAAAACCCAACTCCATTTTTGTATTTTTTGGCACAAGTCCCGATGTATGCGGGCTATAGTGGAGCAACCTGCATATACGCTTGTTGTATAGTTGATAGGGCGCGTATATGTGGAAAAAATGTTTATTTTTAGCTCTGGAGTTTTCAAAAAGGGATGATAAGTCTGCATAGGGAAATGGAAAAAGGCCCTCTGTGCAAGATAGAAATGGTGAGGAAAATCTTTCTATAACATATGCCCCCTAATGTGTGAGATCAGAGGAGTATCTGCGATGGCCGAAATACATTATAAATAACCTAGGAGTGGAGTGGCAGAGAACTAGCTGGACGAACTCGATTTCTCATTACATTATGTACTGACTTTGCATACATGGCTGCCAAGAATACAATGCAGATCCATGCAGAAAATATACCAAGTAAGTGTCTGTGGCCATGAATAGGCAGATACAATTGCGGTTATATGCCAAAAGTTGTCATAGTCACTAACAAGGCCAAGTGAAAACCAATCTCAAAATCAATCTGAAGATATTTGCATACCATGGAGTAAAATATGATCTCCCATGATCACTAAAGTCGAATAGGTGTTGGTCCAATGAAAGGGAAGCAACGACTTAGGAAAGATGCAGCCACATAGTGATGTCTTCAAGTCTTCTACACTATCCGCCAAGGGTGCAATTCTACATCATGTGAATAAAGGAGTTGAGGTCGAACATAATGAGACATCGTTTGATTACCAGTCATTGAGGTATACCGTTAACAAACATGAGATAGCCTACCAATAATGAAAGTAGGTATCAAGGCACCGAGTACATTATTACAAGTGTGAATAAAGGAGTCAGTGTCAAACACTTGATAAATCCATTGATCAGGAGACATTGATGTATTCCCATCTATCAATGGTGAGAGAGCCTGCCACTAATGACTGCAAGCTTCAAGGTACTCATAAAACTCTAGGTCTCGTATCCAAAATAAATGAGTTGAAGTCGATGGAAGGAGACCCGCTGAAAGGAGATCATTAAGGCATCTCTCATCAGTCAGCACAAGGAACAAAGCATGAGCTTCATTATTTGGTGGAAATTGGACGAATAACATGTTCACGAACCAACGACCCTGTGTGTCTTTCACATATACCAAATGCAAGATGTATACAAAAAGGACCCTCTGAATAGCAGCCAATGATGAAAACTACTGACAGAGGTGAGGAAACCATAAATAATGCTAATGGAATCCAAGACACTGCACAAATACCAAAGTGTGAATAGATGTCTTGTTGTCGAACACAAGGGAAACCACCCAGTCAACGACCAATGATGAAATGTCGATTGTTGGGTTCAAGGTGACCTACCGGTGAATAAAGTAGGGCCAAGGTGCATGATAAGACCATAATATCACGTGATTCTAAGACAAAATGAGGGTATGGCCGACATGCAAAGTCAAGATTTTTGAGGAGTGGCCGACGCAGGTTGTGATACTTCCTTTGAATAAGAGCATGAGACATATGGTGATTCCAGCAACATAGACTCAAATGATGTGACTATTAGATGTAAGAAGCATCAATAACGTTCTCTACAGGGACTGGAAGAGTAACCAACTGATAGAGAAAACTCTGTAACGAGATCAACTTCCTAAGGCCATGCTAAACCCAAAATTATGATGAAGCAAGGAATCAATAACTTTTTGCTCTGTTCAAAGGCAGCGCAACTGCTGCTGATTATAATATAGTACTCCCTTCCCGCTCATCTTTTTTTTTTTTCATAACAAATGAATGTTATGATACAGAGGAGGAAACGAGTGTCGCAAGTAAGAAAAACTAGTTCCAGCAGTGGAACGTACCTATGCTTAATGCAAGTAAATGCATGTGGGAGATGGACACTCGAGGTGATGTTCCCTCCAGGGTATAGGGTGTCAAACTGTGAAGGATATAAACAAGGCTCTGCTTGGTTGAGGATGAAAAAACTACTTAGGCAATGGTTTATAATGCAAAGCGAGAACCAGCTAAAGGCTCAATACTGCAAGCGAGGGCATGAGATGCAATCACAAATTAACGCCAAAAAATATCCTTTTTAATTTCTTTTAGTTTACTTGGTGTGAAAAAGGGGTAAACTTGTGCCAAATAGACGTCTTTTCAAATCCAATTTACGAGTGTGAAAAAGACAAGTTCACTCGACAATCTTTTCTATTTTTTAGAGTGAGTCGGAAAAGAACTTAACTAAGACTCATGACCTTTCAAATACAATTTAACGAGTGTGAAAGGGACAAATCACTCGGAAATATTTTTTATTTTTAGGCGAGTCGGAAAAGAGCTTAACTAAGACTCGTTTGGAAGATTCTAGGCAGCAAGCCACGGGGGAGGCCAAGGCTCCCGTACCGATATTCTATGGAATGTCAGTATCTTATGAAGAACTGACACAATCTTAGGAAGACCCAAAGCTCTCCAAGTCAAGGAGGACAAAGTGCTAACAGAGGTTATAATCTCTATGTTATATCAGATAATGTCTCTTCCTGGAAAAGACATAGGCAGAGGCATTGGATACCCCACAAGACCATCCTAATCAAAGGGAACCTCGTCAATACTTGGAGGGAGATAACTTGGGAAGAGTAAAACTCTCTCTTGTTTAGAAGGTGAAGTAATATAAATGCTAAGGACATGGCATAGAAGGTGTAGAACCAGAACTAGAAGAGCAGGATCGACCAAAAAATGCATTGGCGCGAACGCTTCCTTAGACTTGTCACTCTCCGAGAGAAGAGTGGGGTCGATCGAATATTGCATCGATACAACCACTTCCTCAACCATTGGTTGAATAGGATGAGAGAAAACAAGCTCAAGAGGTGCATCACCCCAAAAAATAGGAGTGTTGTCGATCAAAGATTGCATCGACATGAACATTGGTTGAACAATATGCAAGACAACAAGGTTAAGAAATGCATCACCCCCGAACATAGGAGAGTTGTCGGTCAAATATTTCATCGACACGACCACAGGTTGAACAGGATGTGAGACAACAAGATAAAAGGACACATAAACCCCTAAAGGGAAAGGGGTGCCAGTTGAAGATTGTATCCGCGTGACTATTGTATCAACCAAATAAGGAACAAAGTGTTGTGAAACCATATATTCCTTAGAAATCAAAGGGCTCTTAGGTGAGCCCCACGCTTCTGGTATCCCAGCAGTAATAGGACACAAACGAGTAAGGTGACTTCCTTCATAAGTCCTACAAAGGAATCTAGGCTTACATCCAAGACGTCTAGGCTTCTCAATCATATGAATGCCCCCAGCATGACTTGCAGTAGCTGGTGACATGCTCCTAGCATGACTTGCAGAGGCTAGTAGTGAATCTCCAACATGACTCGCATAGGTTGGAGATGGATCCCTAACATGACTAACAGAGGTTGGTGATGTATGTGCAGTGTGACTAGCAGTGACCAGACATGTGCCCCTAGCATGATTTGCAACAGCTGGTTGCAGGTCTTCAACATGACTCACAGAGGTTGTCGACCCATCTTCAACATGACTAGCAGAGGTTGGCGATATAATGTCAGTATGACACACAGTGACTAGACTTGAGGTGGTGGCATATTGTGGAATTTAAGACCAAGTTCCAAGGAAAGATTGGTTCTGAGAAATTGCAGGGAAAGAAGGATCCTGGTTTACACCATGTCCCTATCCAACAGGATAGTATCCTCCTCCATACTAATTCATAAAGGGTTGTAAGGGCATGGACATTGAGGAATTCGCTTGCGAAGAGAAAGAGACATGACAAGGGTTACTCATGTGAGGATATATGTTGCCCCCAGATGAAGGAACTTCATGAAGGCGTTTTCCCATACTATAAAAATAACTCCCCTCGGATGAAACACCAGAGGGAAGATGGAGGTCCTCCATGGGAAAAGTGTTCGTAGGAACTGACATGGCAGAAGAAGGATAAGTGGATGGAGTTTAATAAGTAGAATGATTGCATAGTTGGGCATTTACTTCTCGCATAGTGGATTCGT
This sequence comes from Picea engelmannii, assembly GCA_009831015.1. NCBI lineage: Eukaryota > Viridiplantae > Streptophyta > Pinopsida > Pinales > Pinaceae > Picea > Picea engelmannii. The sequence goes on from ML822853.1 coordinate 55,112, forward strand.
ATGAAGGAAGGTTCCAAACTCCTACCATAAGAGGTGTTTGAAGGATATGACTCCCACCAAACAGAGAGGGATAAGAAGGAGGCATCATGCCCCCAGACCCAAAATATTTAATTGCATAAGGAGGTGAGACAGAGGATGGAAAGTGCGAAGACATATCAAACATACCATGAGAAAAATGATTAGAGACCCAAGGCATTGACTGAGTACCATGATTATGCATACCATTATAAAAAGAGGACGAATTTTCCCCCATTAATGTCATGGGGTGGGGTAGCAGTAAACGAGGGAGAAAAAGGAACTCCACTATCCATGATAACAAAGACTCAGCATGAAATCCTATGGTCAACTAATAATCAAAGAGCATACCAAAAAGTCAAATGGACAATATGTATGCAAACGGGCTAAAGTGGTTGAGTGGCATCCCTCACTAAAGAAGGTATGTTTCATCCAAGAGGGACCTGAGACTCCCCACTAAAGTTTGGAGGTAACAAAATCAATTATAGGGGCCCTCATGGGCTTAAAAACTAGTCGGTCGGATCCCCGCAGAGAGGTAATATTCCATAAAGATTGTGTGTAGTCCGACCCCTATCTGACCCAAGGTACAAGTAGAATAACCCCTACAAGTAACCTATGAGATACCTAAGTCAATCAACTAATAAACCACTATATAACCAATGCACAGGCGAGCAGTCGTAAGTCTGGATCACTGTATGGGTAGGGTAGCAAATCCTGAAACCTTAAAATCATCGCCTCTCACAGAGGTATGGGTACTAGAAAGATCCCCAAATACGAATAAATCCACAAAAATATCTCTGACTCTAGGCGAGTATCCAGGGGTTATCCCTTCAACTAACTTTGCGTGACCTCGTGATTAACTCCGGTGTGAGCGAAGCCTCTTGATATTACCAATTATAAAATGGAATTCTCAACTCCTTATCTCAGACACATATGTTGATTTAATTGCCTTGGAGAACTTTACTCACAAAATGCTATTCCAAGGCACTAAATCCTAGGCTAGTTTGTGCACCCAAAAAATAAAATCGTGACTAATCAATTTTAGTTTAAAGCATAAATTTTATTGGCCAAGATTACTCAAAAGGGTATGGAAGATAAACTCATGATGTTATAACTCTGCAAGAAAATGAATATGAATATAATGCAAATTCTATCTTTAACTTTTCAATGAATGATATGCTAATAAAAGCAGTGCAATTTTCAATTTCAACTCTGCAATTCAGAAGTAAAATGCAATCTTTCGCTAAATGTACTAAGCTAATGATAAAGGTTCCTAGACAAAAATGTTAACCAATGAAAAATGCCTATTTTTTTCTTTTTTCAATATATTAAAGAGAAAATGCATGACCTGGAAAGAAACCTAATATATAAATTCTACTGTGTATAAACGAAATAACTCAAGTAGAATACCAAGAAGCCAAACAAACAGCCCATGGTTCATGGACAAACCAAAAAATGAAAAACAATGAGAAAGACTAAAATGAAAAACAATGAAAAAGACTATGCCCATAAATTCAACTCCCAACAGGTTTCCTGTCAAGCCAGAGAAGATCAACAGGCACTACAGAGACCTAAGAAGGCTCAACAAACATCAAACCTCACCCAGCAGTCACTAAACCAAGCAAACAAGCAAGAAAAAGTTGTATACGCGACTGTTCAGGAGAATAGTGCATATATGTGCATCTTGCAGAGAGGCAGCACGGGACTATCAAGGAAAAAGGAGCGTACGGGCTTTAAAACAAGGCCAGGCAAGGGAAAAAAGGCTGAAAACTCAGACTCAGAGTGAACAGAATCTGTCAAGCAGTGATACGACACGAAACACAAAGGAAAAAGAACAATGCAAGAAGAAAAAGTACTTCAACCCTTAGAAGGAAGATCTCTCCCCAGTGGAGTCACCATTTTTGTTATGAGGGAAAAACTCTTTATGGCCAAGGGTAAACCACAACAGACAGGTATGACTGCAGAAATCAACTCAATTCTAGCATATGCTATATAAACTAATGTGCAAGATAAGAAAGAGGCCTACCTCAATCCAACGTTTGATGATGTTCCACCATTGAGCGTTTCGATCCAAAGCCTTATACCTGCAATAATGATCCAGAATCGGATCCAGGAGCCTGACAGGGCTAAAAAAGGATAAAAAATGAAAGTGCTCAAAATCCAATGAAACCAATGCCATTGTGTCCATCTTGTCTTCCTGATTCCGACCATATATTTACTTTGTCAAACGGATTTCGTATGCGAAAGATATCACATTCTGATCGAAAACACAAACAGGTAAAAAAAAGGGGGTGACTGTACAGTCCGTACAGTCCACATGGCAGGATGTCTGTACAGGCCATACAACCATACAGATGATGTGGCAACATCTACAGATGACACATGGCAGATGATAGGGCGTATAGTAGGTGAGTTGGACCAGTCTGAGGGTGACATGTGTCACCACTGTAAGGGTGACATGTGGCACAAAATGGTGTCAGCAGGCTAATGTGGCAAGTATAGTGGCATGCTGACAGGATAGGTATGTGGCAGAAAAGTGGATGAACCAGTGTTTGACAAGTGGAAGTGTCTGATTGGTTGTTGAGGTGCCACATGGCCCAGTCATGGGCTGCCACGTGGCACCCATTGGTTGGCTCGTTGATTTGCAAAATTCTGGGGTCTCCACTGGAGTTGAACCCCCAACCTCCTCCATGCTACGGACTGCTAGGGCCAGGATATCCATTCACTCTGCTGGGGTTTCTTAATATCTATATGGAAATAATTTTATTTAATTTAGCACAAAGTGTTGGTCGGAGGCCGAAAGGGCTGGGGCTTAGCCCCAGCCCACGGTTGTATTGACATTCCATACGCCGAAACTTACAGTTAGAGCCCGGCCCATGGATCTCGATGGATCCCAAGTGACCAGGGCCTATCCACCCAAATGGAGCAGAGGACACGGGGTATGGGTGTTAGCCCCGGTCCTATGCCCGCACCACAGGACCAGGAACCAGTCCAGACAGAGGGAGAGCTGGGGGCTAACGCGCAGATGGAGCGCCTGGCCACATGGCCGCCTCTCATATGACCAAGAGCACGCCAAAAGGGGGTTGTGCCCAAATATAATGGTAGAGTGGGTTTTTATTTATATATTTTTTGATTTTTAATTGATTTTATGCCTGTAATTAATGGATTTTATCCATTTTTGGGAGATATTGGGCATTTTTGGAGGCCAGATTTTGGGAGGAAGTTGGGGATGGATAACCAACTTCAGATATATAAAAAATAGGCCTATTTGAGGCCATGGAGGACAATCAGAGCAGAGTTATGCTGAAGGGAATCCAAGCCAAATCCATTTTTATGCAGGGAAGCTGTTGAGGAGCAGACGCTTGCGGGCCATTTCTGGGAGCTCCGGTCATCCGTTTTGCATGTCGTTTCTTCTGCTGGGTTCTAGAGATATGGAAGAACATGAAAAGATCAGTCTTGTAGCCAATTGGCACTGCTTCGATGTATTTTTTGAGCTTTGAACAGAAATAAAGAAGCCTCCCCCACTGAGACAAAGGAAATTTTGTGCCAAACTCCGTTATCAATTCTCTTGTAATGGTTTGTTGTTTATTACTTCATTTCTGATCTGCATATATGTATATGGCTGTCTTAATTCCTCTTATTTCCTCATTCTTTCATTAAGCTTCTCAAATGGTTAATTAACACATGCAATTAAAAAACTCAACCACAGTCATTAAAAGATCTTTTTCGGATCAAGTGGTATCGGAGCTAGTTGACGTTTGGATTTGAGTTTTGCATGTTAACCAGGGAAAAGATATAGCGTAGTGAAGGAGAGCTTGTTGCAGACAATCCATTAATTGGATTGAGAAAGAGAGCTTCTCACAACGAGAATATGGCATCGGAAGAAGGGATTTCTCAGGATGAGAAATATTTCTGAAAAACTTTCCTTGCTATGTCGGAGATGGTGAAAGTTTTGTACGAGGATTACTTGGAATGAAAGAGACCAATTTTGGGTGAATATTCAAAGGGAAAAATTGAAGAGGAAGAGGATCATCCTCAGATTCCTCCTTCACCTCCATCATCACCTCCTTCTTCTCCTTCTTCTTCAAGTTCAAGTTCTAAATCTAATGGAAAGAAACATGTTTATAAGCATAAGAATGAAATGCCATTGTTAAAACTTGATGTTAAATTTGAGTTGCCCATATATGATGGTGAAGCAAATGCAGAGAAACTTGACAATTGGATTAGGCAAATGGAGGTTTACTGCAGTGTGCAACAGATCAAGGATGAGACCACACAAATCAAGTTGGCATCTTTGAGACTTGCAGGTACAACTCTCATCTGGTGGCAAAGCAAGTTGCAAAATGGAACGCAACGAGTGGGTAATGTATTTGCATCATGGAAAATCTTCATTTCTACACTTAGGAAACAATTCTATCCTTTGGGTTATAAATAAAAATCATTGATTGAATGGAAATCTTTAAAACTAAGAAAAGCACAAACAATGCAAGAATACACCGATGGATTTCGAAAAATGGCTTTGATGTTAGATATCCCTTTACAAACACAAGAAACTCTTATGAAGTATATAGGAGGTTTACTTGCACATATTAGAAACACTGTTTTCATGTTTGGACCCACTAACCTTGATGAGGTTTCTATTCAAGCAACGTATATTGAAGCAGGGAAAGTAGGTGTGTCAGGTGAATCATCGTCTTCAAGGAAAGAGGACAAGAGGAAATGACATGGAAAGAATTCAAACGTAGAGACGAGGAAGGAAGGAAAGCCCTCTTGCAAGCATTGCAAGAAAGAGGGACATGATGAGGACAGATGTTGGCAGTTTCATCCCAAGAAGAGGCCAAAGTGGTTCAAGGAAAAGAAGGGAATGCAAACAATGGCAACGACAACAAGACCCACAGACTTGGGATCGGATTCAGGTGATGAATCAAATATCTCATTGGTTGGTATGATAGGTAAAATTGGTGAAGGCATTGATTGTAGAAGCAACTTGTTTCATATAAGGGTAATCATGCGACACACTAAGATAGACACATTAATCGATAGTGGATCTCAATATAATCTAATCTCAGAAGAATTGGTTAAGCAATTGGGGTTAAAAACACAAACTCACCATAATCCTTACACACTTAAATGGATAAGAAATCATCATCAAATGCACATAACAAAGCATTGCACAATCAAATTTGCAATTTCATCTAAGTATGTGGACGAAGTAACCTGTGATGTAGTGCCGTTAAGAGAATGTGGAATGGTCTTAGGTAGTCCATACTTATATGATCGTAAGGAAATCTTCTACAGGACAAAGAATCAATATCAATTAACCAAAGAAGGTCAAGATTATGTGGTTCATGCTCATCATGTTAAGGCAAATAAAACACTTCAAACAATGGAACAATTAAAGAAGGCAGTGCAAGCAAGCAACAAACCAATAATTGTTTCAAATGAAGTAATCGATCTTAAGAAAGAACAAGAAATGATTGTTGAATGGAAAATCAATCATAAGTTGCTTCAAGATAAGCTCATGTCGTGCAAATATTTCAAGTATATCAACTCATTTGCAGTCATCTTTTTGATGCTGTCATTAGTAATGTTGTCTACACGGATGATAGTGGCTTCAGTAAGATGTAACAGGGTTCAAATGGCTAACAATATACTAACAGTTGTCATGATTGTGTTACAGTTGATCTTGATGAGACAGGTGCACATGACAGAGTTCAGAGACAGAGGAAAATCCGGGTGGCCTATCCCGAGCTTGTTGACTGGTCAGTAACCTTTTGGGGACCAAAAGGTCTTTTAGTGGGGAGGTGTGATCTAGAATCGGATCCAGGAGCCTAACAGGGCTAAAAAAGGCTCAAAAATGAAAGTGCTCAGAATCTAACGAAACCAATGCCATTAAGTCTGTCTCATCTTCTTGATTCCGACCATATATTTACTTCGTCAAACGGACTCCGTATGTGAAAGATATCACATTCTGATCGAAAACACAAACAGGTAAAAAAAAGGGGGTGACTGTACAGTCTGTATAGTCCACGTGGCAGGATGAATGTACAGGTCGTACAACTGTATAGATGATGTGGCAACATCTGCATATGACACGTGGTAGATGACAGGGCGTATAGCAGGTGAGTTGGACCAGTCCGAGGGTGACATGTGTCACCACTGTAAGGGTGACACGTGGCACGGAATGACATCAACAAGATGATGTGGCAAGTACAATGGCATGCTGACAAGACAGGTACATGGTAGACAAGTGGATGAACCAGTGTTTGACAAGTGGCAGTGTCTGATTGGCTATTGAGGTGCCACGTGGCCCAGTCATGGGCTGCCACGTGGCACCCATTGGTTGGCTCGTTGATTTGCAAAATTTTGGGGTCTCCACCGGAGTCAAACCCCCAACCTCCTCCGCGCTACGGACTGGCAGGGTCGGGCTAGCCATCTGCTCTGCTGGTGTTTCTTAATATCTATATGGCGAGAATTTTATTTAATTTAGCACAAAGTGTTGGTCAGAGGCGGAAAGGGTTGGGGCTTAGCCCCAACCCGCGGTTGTATTGACATTCCATACGCTGACACTTACAATTAGAGCCCGGCCTGTGTATCTCAATGGATCCCAAGTGACCAGGGCCTACCCACCCAAACAGAGTGGAGGACACGGGGTATGGGTGTTAGCCCCGGTCCTATGCCCATGCCACAGGACCGGGAACCAGTCTAGACAGAGGGAGAGCTGGGGGCTAATGCGCAGATGGAGCGCCTGGCCACTTGGCTGCCTCTCATATGACCAGGAGCGTGCCAAAATGGGGATGCGCCCAAATATAATGGTAGAGTGGGTTTTTATTTATATAGTTTTTTATTTTTAATTGATTTTATGCCTGTAATTAATGGATTTTATCCATTTTTGGGAGATATTGGGCATTTTTGGAGGCCAGATTTTGGGAGGAAGTTGGGGATGGATAACCAACTTCAGATCTATAAAAACTAGGCCTTTTTGAGGCCATGGAGGACAGTCAGAGTAGAGTTATGCTGAAGGTAAGCCAAGCCAAATCCATTTTTATGCAGGGAAGCTGTTGAGGAGCAGACGCTTGCGGGCCATTTTTGGGAGCTCCGGTCATCCGTTTTGCATGCCGTTTCTTTTGCTGGGTTCTAGAGATCTGGAAGAACATGAACAGATCATTCTTGTAGCCAATTGGCACTGCTAAAATGTATATTTTTAGCTTTGAACAGAAATAAAGAAGCCTCCCCCACTGAGCCAAAGGCCCGGAGACGTAGGCAATTTTGTGCCGAACTCCGTTATCAATTCTCTTGTTATGGTTTGTTGTTTATTACTTCATTTCAGATCTGCATATATGTATATGGATGTCTTAATTCCTCTTATATCCTCATTCTTTCATTAAGCTTCTCAAATGGTTAATTAACACATGCAATTAAAAAACTCAACCACAGTCATTAAAAGATCTTTTTCGGATCAAATAAGTTCTTAAAAAATGAGAAAAGCAAGAATATAATGATGATATAAAGGGGTTAGCACATCAGATAGCATAATCCATTAATGAACATTACAAACATGCCCATAGATAATAATCATACATTTTCAATATACCAATAGGACGGGAAAGGAGTATTTCTATTAATAATTGATCAGTAGAAGTGACAACATTATAGACTTCTGTGTCAGCACAGTTCGAAACCAAAAAACCAAGTTCCTTCCAACTGGGACTCCACCACTTCAATCCTCCACCAAAGGCATGCTCATAGGAGAGATTCAATGAGTTTATCTCAATAATAGGGAAAGAGCTTGGGGGATGAACAATGTGTTCAAACTAGAGGGACAAAGGGATGTAGACTCAATATGAAGTAATTTCTCCAGAGTAACTTTTCTCTCAAAGTTGAATGCTTTCTCCTCTTTTCCATAGCTCACAATTGTGCTCTTATAGCCTTCAAAATTCAACTGAAGGGACGATTTGGAACGTTTCCAGTATATGAAAGGCCAAGGATCATATATCTCTTGTCATGACATGGAAACCCAACTCCATTTTTGTATTTTCTGGCACAAGTCCCGATGTACGCAAGCTGTAGTGGAACAACCTGCATATATGCTTGTTTTATAGCTTATAGGGAAAGTATATGTGGAAAAAATGTTTATTTTTAGCTCTGGATTTGTCACAAAGGGATCATAAATCTGCATAGGGAAATGGAAAAAGGCCCTATGTACAAGATAGAAATGGTGAGGCAAATATTGCTATAACAAATAGCAGGGTGTATCTTCACATGATGGGGGCACATGAGTTATTCACCAATTTGTTAGAGAAGGACTTAGATCTACAGGTGGAGCTTGGCACTCATACCAAGTGTGGTGTAGAGGGAGTTGGGACAATCAGGTTCCAACTAGAGTCAAGAGTTTATCTAGAGGTGGCATATGTGTTGTATGTCTTAGAGATAAAGATGAATTTTCTCTTAGTATTATCTTTGGAGGACAAGGGTTTCATAGTCTTGTTCAAGAATGGAAAAGTAATCATACATTCAAAGGGAGATATCCCTGACACAAAAGAAAACATTAGTGTTAGAGAGGGAAAGGTATACATGTTACATGGAAATCCTATAGTAGGATACAAGGGGATATTGGATAATGGATCGATATCAATGGAAGATGATGAGGAGCAAGAGGCTCCGAAGGGTGAATAACTAAAGGGTGTATTTTTGGGGTACAATGAGACCTCAAAGGCTTACAGGATCTTCTTACGAGTGCAAAGGAATACATTTGTGAGTAGAGATGTTAAGTTTGAGGAGAACTTGGCATCAAAAGATCTCATAAGTCATCATCAATGATAGAGGACAAGGAGCAACAGGCTCCAAAGGATGAGCAATAATAAATAGTTCATACTTTAGCTAGGGAGGAGGGTTGATCCCCTTCCAATCTTGTTAGGAGACCCAAGTGGCTATTATAGGCATTGAAGGATGTTGGTGATGCTCCTAGGAGTGCAGTCAGAGAGAACATGCCTTCGAAGAAGTTTTTGAACTATATGACACTTATAAGTAGGTTCATTGATGATGAGCCTTCCATTTTTGAGGAAGTAGTATATTAGGAGGTATGGAGGGATTCCATGGTAGAGGAGTACACCTATATTATGAGGACTGATGTTTGGGACACAGTTCCAATACCAGAGGGGAAGCTAGTTGTGAGTTCCAGGTGGCTCTACAAGATCAAGCATGCTGCATAAGGGAGTATTGAGAAGTTCAAGGCGAGGTTTGTGGTGAGAGAGTTCTCCCAGAAAGAGGGAGTGGAATATGAAGAGACACTTTCTCTAGTCAATAGGTATGATTCTGTTCGAGTTGTTATTTCTATTTCTTTAGTTATGAGGTGGAGGATAGACTAGATGGATGTGAAAAAAGTCTTCCTCAACAACATCATCGAGGAGGAAGTATACATAGAGAAACCTCAGGGATTTAAGGTATATTGGACGGAGTCTCATGTGTGTAGGATTAAGAAATCCTTGTACGAAATCAAACAAGCACCCAGGGAATGGTATTCTAGGATTGACAAATACTTGCAAAGTATGGGATTTACCTAGAGTGAGGTGGATCCTAAATTGTACTTCATACTTCTTGGGGAAGATCCACTCATCTTGGTTTTGTACATTGATGATTTGTTTCTCACAGGTGTAGAGGAGCTTATTGCAAGGTGCAAAGCATATTTATCTAGTGAGTTAGAGATGAAGGACATCGGCTTGATGAATTATTTCTTGGGATTAGAGGTATGGAAGTAATCGAGTGAGATATTCCTTGGTCAAAGGAAGTATGCAATAGAGATATCGAGGAGATTCAAGATGGAGGACTATAGATTGATGTCTATGTTAGCAATGGAAGTCACACCTATAATGTTGTAGATGTAAGCCTAATACCCATCAGAATTGTGAATAATAATGTTTTAAAAGTGTGGAAAATGGGTGTGAAACTCAATTTATAATGTCAATCACAAAACCCTCCATGAAATACACACCAACAAGCAAGGATTTGAATAGCTTCAAATCAATGTTTAGATATATAAATTGAAGATAGAAGACTTAGCAAGAAAGGTGAAATATGTGTATCAGGTGACATCAAGTACTTATGGAACACACATGGAAGAAATCTCATTGAATAAGAACTCTTTAATCAAAAAGATAAAACACTTTGAGAAACTTGCATAAATTACCAACAATAAATCATTTACTGTAATAAGAAATAAAGCATCATGATGAATCCTTCACCGTAAACTAACACCAAAGTGAGATAGAACAAAAATGACAATAGGAGAATAAATTATCTTTCACTATTAAATATTCTTGAGTCTAATACATACATCAGAAAACTCTGTTACAACTTGAAACTAAAGATAAGAGTTTCTCTTCTTAACCATTCGAACCCCCTTTCAATTTACAATGCATGTTAAATAGCAAGACATCCCAAAACCTGTTTACAATTCGCCACCTCACTTCCTCATAGGATTCTATGCCTAAGAAAGGTGTGGCATCGGGTTTACAACAAGAATGTAAACATAATGCTATTTTCCAGGAAGATGTTGGCAACATTTAGAACAACCCTTAACAACTTGATGATGTGGATTTACTACAGGAAGCTCCTTGAACAATCGGGAAGGTCAAGGGAATTAATCGGGATCGAACAAGCCATTGTATAAACCCACAATCTATTAAGAAAAGGTGTCCAATGCTTGAGTGAATCCAATGGATGACCGAGACAATATTGATGAGAGAAATTTTCATACACACCTAACGAATCATGAGAACACGCTTCAACAACTATTTTTTCAAATTAGTAAAAACAATGTGCTTTCACTAGCATGTCAATTTCGCTATGGCAAACAATTTGTCCTTCAAACCTTCGAGTCCAAAAAATGTTTTTGACTTAATTTAACCAAGATCTAGGTTTATGCTTGTCAACGAATTTGACCAAAAACCTCAGAGACTTAAATGGTTTAATATGATGAGGGTTGAGATGGGGTATGTGAAAACATCAATCATAAGGGTTCACAAGAAACCAAAACACAAATACTTTTAAGGAAGATCAAAGATCAAGGATGCAATCATTAATGAGCTAGGATTTCTATTTGGTCATTGGGATAAGAATGACCCATTAGTTCCCATAATCTTACTGAATAACCCGAGCATATGAGTTTAGTTCGATACTTCCTTGTGTTGTAATATGTTTCGAACCCTTAGGAAGAGGAAATTTCCCTATTGATGGTCGTTCTGAGTTATTTCCCATCCTGCATAACAAAAGGGAATTCCATATGGAATTAGATACTTGCTAGAGACAAAAAATTTCAAGAGTAAATCCTATTAATATAGTCTATGCTTAAGCTATATGGGTAGAACATGAAATTATGAAAAATATTAATGCAGTTATTCAGGTTATGACCAAACATCATGGATTTCCTCTTGAAAAATAAACATTTAATCCTTCCCCACTTATTCCTTTTAACAAGTAGCATATAGTTGTGGAAAGGGATTATGTTCAAAGTCCAAATGAGAAAGAGGAAAATGCATATGTCATTCATTGATATATTAGGTAATTACTAGATAACTGTTTAAATCGAATGATTTTCTCATCATAAAAAATAAAAGATAAGAATTACAAATCTCTTTGAAATAAAATTATTTGAGGAAAATTATACTAAGTGATGAGTTGATTTTAATTAGGATGAAAATGTCATTTTTTTCCAACTGACTCTCATAGGCTTCAACCTCATACTTAAAATGGATGATTTTTAATTCCAAAATCCCTAATGATTTCAACATTTTTCTTTGATGAAGTAAGAGTACCATATATTGTCACGATGATAATCATATTAGTGATTAGGGTACCCAAAATAAGTGACTCAAAGATAAATCACAAATTCTTCTTTTCAACAAAGTTGGGCCAGGGACCTAGTCCAAAGCTAAAAAATTAGCAGGATTGGGATTAAAAATTTGATCAACCAAGAAATTTATGCAAAAAATATGATTGGTTCCCAGAATTATTCTAAAGGAGATCCTAGTAGAGAAACATATGGGTAATTGTTGATTCATGGTAACATCGGACATGTATTTCCAGACGGGTCTATGTGTCTAGACGTGTGGAAATCATACAAAACCTTATATCCTTGAATTTACTTTAATTAAAGGAATTATTAAAGTAAAGTGATTTTGATTAGTAAGTTGAGTTTCATTTAAGATAATGCTTTAATTAGCATTAGTGAGTTAACTAATAATCATTGATCTCAAATGAGGTGAGAAGTAATCTCAACTGTCAATCACTTTGGAGATTAGGGTTAAGTCATAACTCAATGTTATAAAAGAAAGTCTAGGGTGAAGGAGGGAAAAACATACTTTGTAAGATTGATTGAGAGATATTGATTCGAGACAGAGAGAGTTGGATCATGAAGGATTGTGATTCAAGGAGATATTGGATAGGTGGAGAAGGAATTCCACCGAGAGATCTAGGCGAAAGGAAGAGAGAGAACAACCATACAATAGAAGGATCAACCACCGCAGAACAATACAAGTATTTTGGTACAGTCACACAGTGAGCTTGAGTTTCAACATTACTGATCCGAAATCGGATCCAGAAGCCTGTTAGGGCTTGAAAAATGCTCAAAAATGAAAGTGCTCGGAATGTGACGAAACCTATGCCATTGCGTCCGTCTCGTCTTCCTGATTCCGGTGGTATATTTACTTCGTCAAACAGAGTCCGTATGGAGAAGATATCGTGTTCTGTCCGAAAAGTCAAACAGGCAAAAAAGGGGGATGACTGTACAGTCCGTACAGTCCACGTGGCACGTCCGTACAGCTGACATGGCATGTCTGTACAGCTGACGTGGGCCAACCAGGAGGTGACATGTGGCAGACCGTATGGAGGACACATGGCATCACTTGGACGCGACACGTGTCAGGTGGATTTGGCCTTTTCGACGTACGATCGGACCAATGTTGAGGTGACACGTGTCACCACTCACAGGATGACACGTGGTAGGATGACGTTAGCATGATGACGTGGCAGCTGACGCAGCAAGACGACTGGGCAGTACGGTAGGGACACGTGGCAGCATGGCAGAGAGACAGGTGGTGTACGGCAGGCTGATGTGGCACACACGTGGGCCAATGACAAGCCGACACGTGGCACGTTCCGATTGGTTGGTAAGGGTGCCACCTGGCCCAGTCAAGGGCTGCCACGTGGCACCCCGTCATTGGTTTAGAGGTTCTGTGTAAAATTGTTTGGCGTCGGCGGGGGTCGAACCCACGACCTCCCGGCAGAGCAACGGTCTAACGAATCGGGCTAGCCACATGGCCGGTGGGCAGTTCTTGTTTTATAATCGGTCGAAATTTTATTTAAAATTGCATGTGGTTCTAAACCGGCTTGAAAAGGGCTGGGGCCTAGCCCCAGCCCTCGGCGCGAATCATGCAATATAACCACACACCATAACCTACGGCGGGGAACGTGTTAACGCACGGCTATATGGTCGGGTGTTGGATAAGGGTAAGCCCCGGTTTTCGGTCGGGCTCCATATGACCCGGAACCAACCAATAGAGCGCATAGTTGTTGGTTATAACCGTGGCCACATGCAATGCAACAGGACCAATAGCCAGCGCGAAAAGGGGGGCTAGCGCATAGCCTATGGGCTCGCGCTAGGCCCAAAATAGCTCCATATGACCGAGTAAAGGGGGCCGCGCCCAACATTTGGGGGCTAAAAGGCCCAAAACTATGCAAAAGTGGGTTTTTCAAACGAATTTGGTTTTTTTTAATTAAATGTACCTATTTTTAATGGATTTTCTCCATTCTTGGGGGATATTGGGCATTTTTGGAGGCCAGATTCTTGGAGGAAGTTGGGGATGTGAAACCAACTCCTTTTCTATATAAACCAGGCCTGTTTGAGGCCAATGAACAGTCATTCAGAGCAGAGTTATGCTGAAGGAAAGCCAAGCCAAAGTCAGTTTGATGCAGGGAAGCCTTTGAGGTGGATACGCTGTCGGATCGTTTCTGGGAGCTTGGAGCATCAGTTTTGCATGCCGTTTCTTTCATTGGGTTCTAGAGATCTGGGAGAACAAGACCAGATCAGTCTTGTAGCCTTTTGGCATTGCTGAGATGTAATTTTGAGCACTTGAGAAGAAATAAAGAAGCCTCCCCCACAGGAAAAAGGCCCAGAGACGTAGGCAAACATTGTGCCGAACTCCGTTATCAACCTGCGTTCTTATGGTTTGTTGTCATTTATTTATTTCAGATCTGCATATGTGTATTTGAATGGCATAATCCTCTTCTTTCCTCATTCTTTCAATAATTTCTCAAAATGGTTAATTAATTCATGCAAGTAAAACTCAACCATAATCATTCAAAAGATCCTACGGATCAATTACAGTCACATAGATAGTGCAGGACAATATGTATATCAGTGTAATAGTCACATTGTTTTCGTACAGGATCATACATAAGTTTTTTCATGGTATCAAGCCAATCAGGTTTTTTATGTACTTTGTCTCTTTTCTCTTTGGGCCATTTTCCCAGTAAGAGAGCCCTTGTAAGATTTTAAGTTATTTGAATGGTAATCTTAGTTGATGGGCATAATATATTTTTGTATTATGATTGATAGTTTTGGTTTTCCAATTTTTCTTCCACTAGATTTGTTTGAGTTGAATATTCCAACAATGTTTTTTTTTATGAGTTGCTAACTTGATTTGCGGTATGGAAACACTAGATAAAAAGATACCTAGGTGTTGGAGTAAGAAATTTTGAAAATGGTATCAAAGTGCATGCTATGAAGGGAAGTTATATCTCATATCCATAGACGATGATAGCATATCTATCAAATTTGCAGGAGATCTTAGTAGATTCATAACCAACAAACTGAAATCGAAGGATAGATTTCAAGGAAATATTCATACTACAATTAGATTCGGTAGTAGAGTAAACCGTAGGTATTCCAGTACAGGTCATGTATAAATGTGCATATTTCAGCATAACATTCCAATTGATAGTGTAAAAACATGTGGGTATCGGCGTGGCAATCACAATAAAGTCATACAAGTTAGTATAGGGGTAGCTTTAGCAGTAGGTTATTTCCAGGGAAATTTATAAGGTTGAAGGGATGGCATCAAGACCATTAATATTTGAAGACATATTGCATGGAACATCTAAATTCCTATCTTGGAGAGCAAGATAAACTTTTTTGTTTAAGGAAGATGACCTTTGGAAGTTAGTGGAAAAAGTAGTTGTTCCATCGACAAATCTGAAAAATTTGGAAGCTCACAAGAAGAATAAGATCAAAGCACAAAGGTTCATCTTCGATTCAGTGAAGGATCATCTAATTCCTCACTTATATGAGAAGAATATGGACAAAGAGATGTTTGATTCCTTGGTAGTTTTGTTCCACAACATAAAAATGAATAGGAAGACAGTCTTAAGGAATAAAATCAGATCAGTTCAGATGTCTAGATATGATAATGTTACCAACTATTCATGAGGATCAAATAGGTGTGTGATCAACTTGCAAGCGTAGGGGAGAGAACAAAGGACCTAGAGCTTATGAATGCAACATTGAATGGTCTTCTCAAGTCAAGGGAACCATTTTTCAAGGGAGCCTGTGATCGAGAACATCTTCCATATTGGAAGAGGCTTTAGGATGATTGCATCTAAGAAGAGACTTGAAAGGAGTGTAAATAAAGAAAGAAGGAATGTGAAGAGGAGGAGAACCAGACCCTTGTCAGTAAGACAAGGAAGGGAAAAGGAAAGGGTTCCAACAATTATGGCGATGGTGATGAGTCATCCACATAGTCGGGGAAGAAGGACTTTAGTAAAATTAAGCGCTTCATGTGTTATAAGTATGATAACTATGCTTCACAGTGTCTAAACAAGAATGAAGTGAAGAGTCATTCGTAGGAGGTAGAAACATATTCATAAGCTCAAGTCAAGGAATTTGTTGAGAAGTTCAAGAATGAGTTCTCATTATTCTCTTGTCTTTCTGGCATAGTTTCCATTAGTTCCTAGTTCATGAATAGTGGGGCATATCTTCACATGATGGGGGAACATGAGTTGTTCACCAGTTTGTTAGAGAAGGACTCAGATCTACAGGTGGATCTTGGCACTCATACCAATTGTGGTGTAGAGGGAGTTGGGACAGTTAGGTTCCAACTGGAGTTAGGAGGTTATCTAGAGGTGGCATATGTGTTGTATGTCCTAGAGATAAAGATGAATTTTCTCTTAGTATTAGCTTTGGAGGACAAGGGTTTTTCACTCTTGTTCAAGAATGGTCAAGTACTCATACATTCAAAGGGAGATATCCCTAACACAAAAGACAACATTGGTTTTATATAGGGAAAGGTATACAGGTTGCAGGGAAATCCTATAGTAGGATCCAAGGGGATATTGGATAATGGATCGATATCAATGGTAGAGGATGAGGAGTAAGAGGCTCCGAAGGGTGAATAGACGAAGGGTATATTTGTGGGGTGAAATGAGACCTCAAAGTCTTACATGATCTTATTACGAGTGAAGAGGAATACATTTGTGAGTAGAGATGTTAAGTTTGAGGAGAACTTGACATCTATAAGATCTCATAAGTCATAAACACTGATAGAGGACAAGGAGCAGTAGGCTCCGAAGAATGAGCAATAATAAACAATTCAGACTTCAGGTGGGGAGGAGGATTTATCCCCTTCCAATCTTGTTAGGAGACCTAGGTGGCTATTATAGGTATTGAAGGATGTTGGTGATGCTCCTAGGAGTGCAGTCAGATAGCATAGGCCTTCAAAGAAGTTTCTGAACCATATGACACTTATAAGTAGCATCATTGATGATGATCCTTCCAGTTTTGAGGAAGTAGTATATTAGCCTGTATGGAGGGATTATGTGGTAAAGGAGTACACCTATATTATGAGAAATGATGTTTTGGACATAGTTCCAAGACCAGAGAAGAAGTTAGTTGTGAGTTCCAGGTGGCTCTACAAGATCAAGCATGTTGCATATGGGAGTATCGAGAAGTTCAATGTGAGGTTTTTGGTGAGAGGGTTCTCCCAGAAAGAGGGAGTGGAATATGAAGAGACATTTTCTCCAGTCAACAGGTATGATTTTGTTCGAGTTGTTATTTATATTGCTTTAGTTATGAGGTGGATGATACACTAGATGGATGTGAAAAAAACCTTCCTCAACAACATCATCAAGGAGGAAGTATACATAGAGAAACCTCAGTGATTTAAGGTACATTGGAGGGAGTCTCATGTGTGTAGGATTAAAAAATCCTTGTACGGACTCAAACAGGCAACCATGGAATGGTATTCCAGGATTGATGAATACTTGTAGAGTATGGTCTTTACCTAGAGTGAGGTGGATCCTAAATTGTACTTCATACTTCTTGGGGAAGATCCACTCATCTTGGTTTTGTACATTGATGATTTGTTTCTCACATGTGTAGAGGAGCTTATTGCAAGGTGAAAAGCATATTTAGCTAGTGAGTTAGAGATTAAGGACATTGGCTTGATGAATTATTTCTTGGGATTATAGTTATGGAAGGAATCGAGTGAGATATTCCTTGGTCAAAGGAATTATGCAATAGAGATCTCGAGGAGATTCGGTATGGAGGACTATAGATTGATGGCTATGTTAGCACTAGAAGTCACACCTAGAATGTTGTAGATGTAAGCCTAACACTCATAGGAATTTTGATTAATAATGTTTTAAAAGTGTGGAAAATGGGTTTGAAACTCAATTTATGATGTCAATCACAAAACCCTCCATGAAATACACACCAACAAGCAAGGATTTGAATAACTTCAAATCAATGTTTAGAGATATAAATGGAAGATAGAAGACTTAGCAAGAAAGGTGAAATATATGTATCAGGTAACATCAAGTACTTTTGGAACACATATGGAATAAATATCATTGAATAAGAAATTATTAATCAAAAAGAGAAAACACTTTGATCAACTTGCATAAATTACCAACAATAAATAATTTAGTGTAGTAAGAAAGAAACCATCATGATGAATCCTTCACCAAAAACTAACACCAAAGTGAGATAGAACAATAATTACAATAGGAGAATAACTTATCTTTCACTATTAAAGATTCTTGAGTTCGATACATACATCAAGAAAATTTGTTACAACTTGAAACTAAAGATAAGAGTTTATATTCTTAACCATTCGAACCCCCTTTCAAGTTACAACTGTTAGAAAAAATAGGACCACGGAGCAATAAAATAAAACAAATGTTGAAACAAAACACAGAAGATACACAATACAAGAGAGACACAGATTTACGTGGTTCACCCAGTGTGGGCTACGCCCACCAGAGAAATTGCCAGGTCCTTTCTTTATTATTATCCAACAAAATGAAGGGATACAACCTACAACAAAACCCACTGTAACTTCCTCTTCTTTCTCTCACAGTCTCCTCTCTCATAATACAATACTCGCCAACATGCCTAGCCACAATAAATTTCCCTCATAAAAGAGGGTTGCCTTCTAGGGCAAAAGACCCTAACATAATCTCTATCGTTAGATCTGTGACCTTATAATGAATGGTCCAGATTTACAATGAAATTACAATATACTTTTACAAGGAAATTTTTTCTTTGGGGCTTCACCCCCGGACTCCTGCTGGGGGCTTGCTTGCCCCCAGACCCCCCATCCGGGGGGATATCCCCCCCAGACCACACAAAGGGGGTACCCCCCCTCTGCACTCCCCCGCGTGGAAGAGTGTACATACTTCTAGGGTGTCAATACTTCATGGGGTATAAACACGGCTGAAAGTAAAAGACCTCTAAATCAAGAAGATAATCAGGCTCCATAACCAACAATATCCCACTTGGAGACTGATCTCAACAACTCCACTGCTGTTGTATATGCTGGACTCTGAACCTTCTTGGACCTGACAAATTTCTCATCTTCATCTTCATTCTTGAAGACCAACTTAAACTGAGCAAGAACTCAGTTTCTCCCTAGTTAATCCCTTTGTTAACATGTCTGTAGGATTCTGGTTAGTGTGTATCTTTTCCAGCTTCAATTGTCCATCTTCCAAGGTGGATCGTATGAAGTGGTACCTCAACTATATATGCTTAGTCTTAGAATGGAAGGTTGAGTTCTTTGCAAGGTGAATGGCACTCTAACTGTCACAGTACAACCTGTTGTTCTCCTGCTTCTTTCCCAATTCCTCCATAAACCTTTGTAACCAAATCATCTCTTTACTAGCCTCTGTAGTAGCAACATACTCTGCCTCTGTTGTTGAAAGTGCAACAACCTTTTGCAGTTTCGAAATCCAACTTACTGCTATTCCACCTATAGTAAAAACATACCCTATGGTGCTCCTCCTGCTGTCTTTATCACCTGCCATATCTGAATCAACATATCCCTGTAGAAAAGTGTCTAAACCTCCAAAACATAATGCATGTGTAGTAGTACCTCTCAAATACATGAGAATCCACTTTACTGCCTCCCAATGT
>ML822854.1:6985-30985 GCA_009831015.1 Picea engelmannii
CATCATGGTTAGCATTGTGAATAGGTTTATCTCACAATGTTGATACCAAAGGGAGTAGAGATTCCAAGAGTCACACTACTAAAGGGGTTGATGAAAGATCCACTCCTAATCCCTCTGAAATGATCCTAGCATTGCATTTGTTAATCAGTTAGTGGAACAACTTTAACACATATCAAGTCAACACTTTCGTTGTAGTAGTTAACAATTGTGAATGTTATGTTTGTTTCTATCACCAAGGTGGGAATGTTTTTTTATTGGTCTAGAAATGCTCCTTTTCCTATCCATTTATCATGCATGCCCATAAATAAGAATACACGGAATATGTTGAAGCTCATACACTTTAGTTTTGCATGGTGATCTTATTGCTATTGTGACATGGACATCTGCATGCAAATAATATAATTTTATAGATTCCTTACAGTTATAATGTTGCAGGGTGTTTGTCTCACCGTAACTATTGCATACGTCCTAGAAAAACAAACATAGTTTCAGGAATTGTGGGGTGTTTGTCTCACTGTAAAGATTGCATGTATCATAGAAAAACAAATACAGTTTCAATAATTTTGCTATTTTTTTATCATTTGAGTAGTTAAGCTTCATGTTAAAGTTTTATACAAGGTCCAGTTTGCATTCCTACCAGAGTAAGGCATCCTTTATCAGTAGAGGTTTTTAATGTAAATAGTTTGGATTTTAATTTTATAATTCGCTTTTGGCAGACTATGTTAGATGATGCAGAAATAGGAAGCATTCCTATTACTGAGCAACCAAAACTACCTAAGGACAAAGTTGTCAATTGTCGAGAGGTTGAAGAATTTATAGAACAAAATAAGAAGCTTCAAGCACAATAAGTTGAGCAATTTTCTAATTCATTATCAGAATCTACATCTGCTTATAGAGTAGATATATAGGCTCAATGATGTTGTATTTTTTATAGTTATGCTTTGAGAATTTTGTATTAAAATTATAGTATTTGAACGAAATGGGTATAACACTTTTCTCACCCTCTATTTTTCTATCCCATGCCATTTAAAAATATCCTATATGGTTTCTGGACTTGGATTCTAAATAGGGTAAATGGGCATCATCTCCCTTTAAGCATAATAGTTTACTCATTTTTGTATCTAGATTTGGGATAGGCCCATCTACATCCTTCTTAAATATCTTCCATATCTATTACTAGCTTATGTTTCTTTAACTGGGGCATTAGAGGGTGTCTCATAGTATAACAAACAAGATTGTTTACAGATCTGGACATCAGTCTTCTTGCTTGGTTTATGAAAATTATAATTTCCACGATGTTGTTGAGGCTCTTTTGCATTCTCCTAGGTGTGCAAGTGGCATCTTCCCTTGCATTTCTAGATCTTGTTCTTTTGTTGAGTCCATGCTTCATGTTGTTCCAGTATTTCTATTTTCTCTACTATGGGAATTTATTTTCCATGGAGGAAGACCTCCAAACCACTATGATTTTCTCTATTGCTTCATACTGCATGGAAACCAAATCATAAGTAGCTTTCTCCTCATGGCCTGGATAATAACTGCCCAAATCCTTCATAAGATATCATGCAACCATGATCAAGGTTGCAGTCATGGTAGGTCTCTCAAGATTTTTCCCAGTTCAGAATTGTTGAGTTATCATCCAATAACATGCAAGGAAGATACAATCAGAAAATGTCATGTGGGTTCACCACTCATGTTTTACTCAAACATCTTGCAAATAAGATGAGAATGGTGGTGCATATGTTTATAACTCAACTTCAAGTAAATTTTAAAGCATTTCATAGTTACAAATGTAACAATACATATTTATTCATGCATGTAATCCCAAACCAATGTATATTTCAACCCTTTACTAAATTTTGGGTACAAATCACCCTAGTATATAGTCTTTAGGGTTAACAACATATCCATAGTCATGTAACTTATAACTTATAAATTACCAACACCATGCATGGATTTGTCTTTCTATTTCATCATGCCATGTGTTAACACTCTGTAAATTTGTTCGACTTATAAAACAAACGACAAAGATAACCTACAAACCACTTTAGAGCTAGGTACTATCCTGCTCAGCTCAGAGAGGGCTCTCTCGTGTCACTTGGTCTTTAATAGATGAGTTTTCTTTAACAATTCAATGGCTAGGTTTTGTTGCTTTGAAGGGTTTTTTATAATTTCACCGACAAGGAAGGGGAGGGACACTTAGGGCTATGGAGTCAAGCTTCTGAAAATGAATGGAATCACTGACTAGTCGGTTGAACTCTCCAAAGGATAAAGGCTAAATGAAGCGATAAATCCGAGTTATAAATTGTAATTTGCAGAGTGTAAGAAGAAAGGAAAAACATATAACCGCATCAGAGTATTAAATAAAATGAATTCTGAATTAGTTAGGAAGAACTTAACACAGTTTGAATTACTTAAGCTGAGAGCACCGCAAGATCAATTATGGGCCTTTAACTATCCAATTTAAACAGAAGACAGTGAAAATGGAATTTAAGCACACAAGAAATACATACGAAGAAAGAAGACGAAACTCAAACCACCACCATTAGAATCTTTTCATAGAAAATTCAGGACATATGCATGTGTATTATATTCAACTTCATAAAAGTACATTCAAACTCCAAATAGCTAAAATCATGCCCTTGCACTTCTGCCAAACCCTAATACACCTGAAACTCCTAATATTTATACAATCTGAGTTTCTTCGGCCTGAAACTGGTTACAATGATAAGAAAGAAATGTTTTGGTTCTGAAACCGATTACAATGATAAGCAAGAAAACGTTTCAAGAACCGGATCTTTGCTCCTCTGGCGTTTCGGTCCCTTTGTTCGCCACTTGTTCTGCTTCTAAGGTTATGATGGGATCCATGGTCGTGATGAAAAATACCTGGAAATGAGCGGAAATGGCATGCAGTTGGTGTACTGTTCCGCTATAGGTGAAGACGGTGGTCGTGCCAAGGTTCTAATGGTCCAGCGTTCAAATAATAATAAAATAAAATAAATGACTTAAAGTCCCTTTTTAATTTCTTATTTTGTGGTGGCACGAGGAAGTGGTTTTGAGGTAACTCGCCTTTCGTCCCGCAATGCACCTGGTGATGCCACATGCCCCTGAGAGAAACCGTGCTTTAAATTGTGAGACCACCCTTCGAAATTAAAACATATGGAATTTCGCCCCCCGCAATCGCTCTCGATAGTTGATCTCAAGAACTCACAATCCACGATATTTCGGACCTGATCGGACCTGATCGACTACTTTTCTATTTTGCGGGGGCGCGAGAAAGTGGTTTGAGGAAACCCGCTTTTCATTCTATAATGCACCTGGTGGAGCCACGTACTCCAGAGAGAAAAATTGTTGTTTAAATTGCGGGACCGCTCTTCAAAATTAAACCCCGCTCAGCTTCGCCCCCCGCAAACGCTCTCAAGAGAAGGTACGTGGCAATAGATACCATAGTCCAGAGATTGGGCACTCCAGAAGTTTGGAGAGTATGGACAGCCCAGAACTTACGAAGCCCGGAGTTTCGTAATAAATCTCAATCGTCAGTTGTCAAGAAGTCGTGGACCGTTGATCTTGTTGCAATCTGCGATCTGGGTAACCCTACTATTTTAGCGCCACGCTAAATTTTATCTGTCCGCTAACTCTAGAATCCTTTTAACCATGTTTAGAGATGGCAGCAATTTGGCATTCAGGAGTTTTGAATGTTGAGTAGGAATACCTCCCAGCGGACGATTTCTCGAATCTGACATGGTGACCTGACGTCATTGTGCTGACATGTCATGGAAAGAAGAGTGACACACGTCACGTGGAAATGGGTGAATGACGCAACCAAATGACCAGAAATGGGTGCCACGTGTCATGACTAATGAGTGTGCCATGTGTCTCAACAGATGGTTGCCATGTGCTTCGGCACTTCAAGATTCAAGAGTTCTCCTGGAGTAGTACGGGCCCGTAGTGACATGGCGACCTGACATATTTTCATCATTTTTGTGCTACGGTGTTTCGGTACTTCGACACTTTTGTCTGGTCTTTAAGCCTTACGTGACTTTGAAACTCTAAATGCATGAGAGCCATTAATTTGAGCTATACATGGGATCTCCGTCGTTGAAAATTGAACCTGTCTGTTTTCTTGTATTTAGATCCCGAAATGGATTGCTTTGAATGTTGTGTTTTTTCTCATGGTTTTTCCCTGTGCATACAACATACTTGATTGACCTAACATAATCTCAATTAATGGCAAACAAGATGACAAGTAATTCGAACCAAATCACGATATGTGTTTACCCTTCAAGAAAAACATAAAAACTCTATGCAAAGAATCAGTCAAGCAAAACAATAAGGAAAACCAAGTCATTGAAAAAATGGGAAACTAACTTAACCAACTTTAAGACGAAATATTTCTAGGAAGTTACGCGGAAAAGAGAGAGAAGGGGCAGGGGTGCAGACTTAGGTCTTAACTTGGAGGACATGACTATTTTGGATGATTAGTCGAGTGAAGGATTTGGTGATGGGAACTTGACGGAGCTGGTGAAAAAATTTTAAAATCTGAGTGGAAAGATAGCACAAGGACAAGATGCTTTGGAAAGATTAACACAAATTAGCATGTGATAACACCTTGTTTTCATGCATTTTTATACATTTTCCCTTTATGCATTTTTATGCATTTACAAGGAAGTTTTTAGCCTTTATGCATAACAGAGGTTTTTTAGTTTCAAAATGCACAACTAAAGGTATTAACATATGTAAAATGATCAAATACAAACTCCACAATTTGAATCACTCAATTTGGAGGTCATATGAGTCCTAGGTGTGCATTTTACAGTAAGACAATTTTACCCTCCATTTTACAAAAAGCCTTGAATCTTGACTCAAGGTAGAAGTCCTTTTTCATTTGAAAATGCACTCTCGATGATACAGATAGATTCAAAATTTTATTAAATCCACCCCAAAACTTGGATCACTAAATTTGGAGCTATATAGAAGCACGGGCATGCATTTCCATTAGGTCACTTTCTATTGTTTTGGTCTCTCAATTTACAGGGTAGATTTTGCCTCTTTTACACAGTAGCCACTTTTATGTTTGTAAATGAAAATCTAAATATGTAGACATGTGTAAAATTATCTAAGACACCTTCAACAACTTGAATCACTCAAATTGGAACCCTAGGAGCGCATTTTTGTGAACCCTGGAGTGCATTTTGCACAAGGGTAGAAATTACAGTTTAAAATCAAAACATGTATTTCTTAAGTGTGAGTATGCATTTTTAGATGTGGAGGCTCTAACCAACTTGAATTAGGGTTTTATATAACAATAAAACCAAAATCCTATTGTTTTATGTAACAATAGAAACCATAATCCTAACTGTCAATATCATCATATATTGAGAACATCGTCATCTACATCTGGCTCAACTTCTTTAACTTCTTCGTCTAACACATCTACCGATTGCTCCTCTGCGTCATCTTCTCCTTCAATATCATCTTGGTATAGAGATTTCGTACATAATGATGCCATCCCATAATTTTAGTAGATCAACGATAAGAGGTTCAATATATACACTATTATCTTTAACTTGGTACTTACCTAATTGATTGAAAATACACATAATTACTACTTTACTATATATATATATATATATATATAATGCAACAATCAATACAAATGAAATGTATTATTTCTCTCTTAGAAGAGGAATGGATAAGAAAAGATATTAAATCTTCAAAGAATATGTCAATAATGTGGAATTTTATTATACAATCCTTCCATTATTTGGCAATTGGTTAGCATGAAAAATCAGTAATGGAAACAATACGAGGATTGGATGGGTGGGAAATTGTAACATTCCCATCATACAATGAGGCATATATAATTTTATGCCTTAGGTTTGCATTTTAGAGGACATAGTGGGTAGTTATTATCCAGGCCATGTGTCTAATGCATCAGAAGCATGGCTTTCAGTGTACAACATCAATTTAAAAAAATATGAACTTTATTTCCATCCCATCACGCCTCTGACATCCATACTCATTGTCAAATATACAACAGGAAAATGCCCCTAGCACATCAATACTCCGACGGATTATGCCCACAAGAGCATCGCAACATTGACAGACATTGCCTTCCATATCGTCGCAACGTCGACGAATGTTTCCTGCCATAGCTCATTTCACCTCCTAAGAATTGGTCCCGCCATAACATCACAACTTTGATGACGTGCACGTTGATGCTTCGATGGTACGTTCGACAGAATTTCCATGCCAGGTCATTGCAACATTGACAGACCATGTCAGTATTGTGATAGTTTTTTGGTGGATCAAACATGTCCACAAAATGCCACGTGGTATCCTTTTTCGTCAAATGCACGACAACTAGATATGGTCGTCCCAGTTGTGACACTGCGTTTGGATGAAAGTTTGGTGAATTAAATCTCTCCACAACTTCCACGTGGCACTTTTGTACGTCATATGTACAACAACTAGATATATTTGTCAAGGGTGTGATGCAACAAGTTCGACGAACATTCATAATTGTGTTCATCGTAAGTTTTTCGAAACATCGTTGAAAAAACATTAGAAATTATGCCAAGTGTACTAGTGAATTGTAACACCTACATATGCTCTTTGAGCAAGTTGAACATCATCGAATCATCTAATTATACTTCCAAAAATTGTGCATGAACTCTTTAAAAGTTGCGAGAATAATACTTGAAAACACCGCAGGTGCATTCATCAGACCAAATGGCATCATGGTGTATGCAAACCAACCCCACTCTGTCACAAAGGTTGTCTTGGATTTTTCTTCCTTCATGATGCGCACCTGGTGGTACCTTGAAAATCCATTTGTGAATGAATAATATTTGTGCCCACCCACGTTCTCCAACACTTCATATGTAAATGGTGTAGGAAATGGATTGTGCACACAAGCTACATTTAAGCTCCTCAAGTCTACACAAATCCTTCGATCACCTGTTTTCTTTGGCTACACTACCATTGGGATGATCCATTCGTATTCTTGCACCAGGACAATGATCCCTGCTTCTAGCATGCGATCACATTCTTTGCACAACTTTTCTTTATATTTTTTATCTAGCCAATATGGTGACTTTTTGACCGGTTTGGCGTCCATTTTCAACTGAATTTTCATTTCTCCTAGGGATCCCTTGATCCCCGTCATCTCAGAAAAAATTGTTGGAAACAAGTCTTCATATTCCTTCAAAAATTCCACCACTTGCATCATTGTTTCCTGATCCTAGTAATCACCAATTATCGCCAACTTTGGCACCTCTTTTGTGTCGATGTTATGTTTTTCAACTTTAACGGTCATGTACAGTTTGGTGCAGTGCTACTAGAAGCCTTCCACTGGAATGCGCACTACGCCTTGGTTTCATTGATTTGTAAGTTTCAAGGATCCTCTTCTTGTGCGTTGTTGCTAGCTACCTTCTAGAAATACACTGACTAATTTAACTTCACCATTGGCTTGTGATAGGCACAAAATACCTTCCGCGTGGAGTCTCTGAGTTGTTGATTGAATATAAAATTATTGATCTATAACAACATATCTCTCTGCACAAGGACCTCTGACATAAAATTGAATGTTGCACAGAATTGGTAGCTCACCTTTTCCCAGTCCTTGGTTTTCTTTCTAGTCCCCTCCTAGATGTACCAACTTTTGGGGACCATATCCATCATGTGGCCAAATCTATGGACGCACTGCGCTTGAGGGATCTACTTAGTTTTCTAGCATCGCTCACAAAACCAAATGTTTTCATGAGGATCCTCTGCCCCCTTGTCCCTTCTTACCAATTCAAATTCGATTGGGGACTGGAACCTTACTCTAATGAATTCTACCACCTTTGCCCAATCCTGTAAGTCTACGTGGTGTGTCACCCACCAGTGCACAAGTGTTCCCTTCACTACTGCATTTGTGGATTGAATCCTCTGGGTCTTAGGCACATCATCTTCCAATTGCGCTATAAATACATCTATCGGGCCTATCCCATCAAACCTTAGTATTGTGCACAACTTTGCTCCAACCCAATGGACTACTTTAGTGATTCATGCACATCACCTGCTCGACACTCCATACAACTTATTTTTCCATCGTTTCATCACATCCTTTGAATCTGTGTCATATGAGCAAACACTTATCTAGCTTAGTTCGCCATCGACTATTAGGTTTGCATAATCCCCTTGTGCCATGTGATGTAATATATATTCTCAATGATCGAGCTTTGTGCATCTTCATTTACTGGTTCATTGTATATTTCACCCTCGACCGGATCCAACGAAGCAATGACACATGAAGTGTACATCTCAAAGTACATATGCTTTTGTTTCATATTCAGTATGGCATTGTTATTGAATGCCCAATCAATTCCAAGTAGAACTGGATAGGGGTTTGAATCATCCATGATCTCGATTACTTCATAGTATGATTTTGTTTTTACCACGTCAATGTTAACTTTGACCTTCTCTAGTTTTCCAATTGGATAGATCTTGTACCTATTTACGAGTTTGAGTTGAATTAGATACCAAGCTAGCTTTGTTTTTCCCATCAAATCCCATGATTCCTTTGGAAAAATATTCATGTCGGACCCCAAGTCCAACATGATCCCTTCCATCTCATATTTTCTTAATTTAACTGTCATTTTGAACTCTCTACATGTGTGCTTCCTCCCATTGATATGGTGCACGTCCCATTCAAGTAATGAGAAAGAGATAGTAGTCTCGTTATCACCTTCCTCAATTCACTTCATCAACATGTGTTAAATTCTTGGTAGTTGTAGGATCACCCAACACTTTCAGACAATACCACAAGAATTTGCTTACCCAGTTCTCCAAGTTAGTGATGCAGGAGCATCTCTCCACGCAGCTAGCCAGCCAGCCACGTCAGCGCGCATGCATTCAAGGATGAAAGGGAGGCGCAGCCTCATTTAAATATTTGTAATGAATGTAAATTAAATGCTTAGGCTGTTGAGCCATGGGAAGTTGTGCTTTATGCAGGCTGTAGATAGGATCGACTTTAATGCCAGATCGGCTGAGATCTAGATCCAAACGCTGGACTAGACAACCATTGAATGTAATTTATTAGAGTAGGTGAACCTAGAGGGAAGCGCTCGATTGAGCCCCTCAGGTAAAAGAGATTTTCATATCTCATTTTGAGAGAGTGATAGTGGTGGTAGATGAGTAGAGTTGAGGAGAGCCAGAGAGAGCTCGAGAACACATTGTAATTACAGGCATTTGCCATTGTTAATATAAATAGAAGCAGTTTTTCCTGCATGTCATTCTGTGTTATATGGGTGTCTGTGTGTGTTCTTCTATATGTTGTGAATGTATGTTATGTTGATGCATTCTGCAGGAGTGTGTTTGATTTCAGGGTTGAAGGTCTTTGAGGCTTCACACCAGGAGGGTGTGACATGACGCTACGGGTTCTGAGAGTCGTGCATTGAGGATGCACTTCTGAACATTGCGGGTTCAGACAAAGACGTGCTGCAGCACATGAACTGGAGTCAACAACTCGGAGGAAGACCTCAAGGTTTCTGAATACCTTGGAGGCAGGGCTGTGTATCTAAGACACAGTTGCAGACATAATCACTGAGGATTCTGTAGGAGCTCTGCCAGGTGGGCATTGAGCGTAAGCACGAGGTGCTGGAGCAAGAACTCTGCTGAGAGTTTGAAGGAGAAGAAGAATCGTTGAGGATTATGTAAGGCTCTGCCAGGTGGGCATCGAGCAAGTGCATAGACACATAGGGAGGAAGATACTCCGCCGAGAGGGCATCGAGAAAGTGTGCAGACAGGCATAGACAAAAGAGAAGAGGACTCTTTGAGTTCTACTACTTGAAGGAAGAGTCCACTGAAGGATCTTCACTGGGTTGCTGAACACCCAGAGAGACTCAGCAAGAGGTTGCTTGAGCAAACAGAGAGCCAGGAAGGCCTTTTATTCTCCATCTATGGGAGAAGAAAGATAAAAACCCCTCAAGGGAACTGAGTGTTTGCTAAAGCTCAAAAAGGATAGCACTTTACGTGTGAGAGACTCTGCAGTGGCGCAGAAGTTGAAGAATCCTTTGAGGATTCGTTGAAGGAGATAAAAGCTCAGGAAGGGCAGCGTTTATACATGCGCGGCAAGGACTCAAGGCCGAAGAGTTCGCTGAAACGAAGTAAAGGCCGAGGCCTTAGAGAAATTGGAATTCTTCCAGGTGCAGGAAGAAAGCGCGCAAGCTCAGGAGGGAGCAACATTGGCAGTTGAAATAGCCGAAAAGATCTGGACCATCGATTTTCGTGTCCAGGGAGCAGTTGGAGAAGCGCACAGGAGAGGAGAAGATCTGGACCGTTAGATCTTGCTTGGGATACCCAACAGCCGTCGGACCTACAAGGAGTTGCATGGGAGTTAAACCCCCTTGACAGCAGAAGAGAAATTCCGAAAGAAGGATTGAACCGTTGGGACGTCGGCACATCGGATGTCGGAATATCGCGAGTCCTGAGGACGAGACGCCTAGGACATCAGAACTCTCGAAATCGCGAGAGGAGATCTAGACCGTCCATCTTGCAGAGGACGCGTGGCAACAATCAGAGCCATCAGGAGGAAATCCCGGAAGGCATCAGCACTCGGGATATCGGGGATATCGAGGACGTGAGTAGAGTCACTCGACACCAGAAACCCCGAAATAGCGAGACTTGATCTGGACCGTTCATTTGGAAGCGGACGTGTGTCACGAGATTACCCACATCAGGAACTCGGGCATCGAAGGTTGGAAGAGGAAGTCATTCGACTTCAAAAGTGGCGAAAAGGCGAGAGCTCCGTGTGGTGGGGCCTAGCTGACGTCACATCGGGACATCGCCGATCGGGATATCGGGAGTCCTAGGGCCAAGGAAAACGTTGCAACAGGAATCGCGATATTGCGAAACGTGATTTCCCGACAGACAGAGAACCGTGTGGGGCCACAGGAGTTGGTGACATGGACAGGTGATGCGAGTTATCAGGATTTCGTGAGTAGAAGGGTCGAGAGTTTGGTGTCAAGAGTCGCGAGATGCGAGAAGCGAGGAAGAAGGGTAGCCGTTGGATCTGGGTCACAAGAGAACCGTCAGATCTACACGTGGGTTCGTGTATCGGTGTTTCGTAGGTTGAAGCCCGTGATCTTGGCAACAGAAGCTGTGAAGTCACGAAGCGCGATATCCTGACGAGATCAGAACTGCCCATTATTTGGGACGTGTGTCAGGAGATCCCGAGGAGTTGGGGATCGGAGAATCGGAATTTTCAAAGGTGTGAAACTCTTGCATGTTGGAATCGCGATCCACGATATCCCGACGGGGGGTCGTGTGGGCCATTGCAGGAGATAGTGGAGGACAGGTGGCAAATTTTCGTGACGGGTGAAGGGACCGTTGACAGGTCAACAACTGTAAGCCATCGATGGGAATTGGGAATTGGAGAGGACAGTGATTCTCGACAACAGGAACCCCGAAAACCCCGATAGTGAGTCGGGGATAACCACGGTTAAGTGCAGAAGGCCGTGAAGGGTAAAGAAGGACCTGTGGATCGGGTGTTTGACAAGGATTCCACTCCGAAATCTAAGGAGCTAATTCAGCTTGAAGAGGGGATTAGAGAGGATCCTGTGAGCGGGCGAGGAGCTGTCGGAGGAGGTAGCTCGTGCCTGCGTCAATTAGTCTCCATGAAAGCATTTCGTCGTGATTCCTCGTGCGTTGTACATCCCAATTATTTGTGTGCAAGTATCTCAACCATGTGTTGCAACTCTTGACGCGTAGGTATCTCAACCTTGCATCGCAACTAGTCATGCACAAGTATCTCAATTTCCTTGTGTGCATCATGTAGGAATTACTTTTGCAGCGCAACATCAAACTTAGGAAGTCCATACATTGATTTCCTCATTTTTGCCTCTAACTATTATCTTGAGTGCTCTCCTCTTTGCAGGTCAGTTCCTATGCGGAGACCTCCTCGGGTTACTATGCGTACATCAACTTCTATTATTCGTGCAACTTGACAGTCACTATGTTGCAGTGCCCCTTTTTTTTCTTCCCATTTTGCCAACAACTCTCAAAAATCCTCTGTGACATGGTCCATTGTATGGAAATATCAACACAGTGCATGAGGCTTGGTACAAAACCATGCAAAGTGGCTTGTCTCACCACAATTGAAATAGGTGGGTTGTTTGCCTCTTCCTCTTCCATATCGTCCTCTCTAGCCTCTATGGAAGCCTCTTGTATTGAATCCTCCACCGTCTCCACCCTTATTCTTCTCTTCGACATAGTAAGCATCTGCAATATGCTCCTTCATCAACTGCAGCATCTGAAAATTGTTCACATCATGCCCCATCGATTTGCAAAACTCACAAAACAAGGTATGGGCAGTCTTCTGATATGTATGTAGAGTTGCACAACATGGAGGTACATGGCTCCATTGTCTACAAATCTCACACCATTCTATTTGTGGCCCAGTAGGAAATGGGTTTGGTGTGCCCGTCACTGTGTAATTTCCTAGCACAGGACACTCATTCTGATGATGACCTTTTGCACAACATACGGTACACCAAACATTTTTGCCCACCACTTTCCCCTTTGCCGTGTATTGCAATTGCAGGGTAAGGTTCTCAAGTTGGGATTGCACCTGTTCCAGTCCTGTGAATGTCTCGCCAACTCCCAGTGTCGAATCCAGGCACATTGCAATCTCTATGGATTCCTATTGATTCATTTGTAACATGCCCGCTATAACCCCCAATTTAATTAATGCATAATGTAGATATGAATGTGGCTATAGCCAAGCGATGTAATATGCATAATGTATTTTCTAAATTTTAATAAATAAAATGTGAGGCCAGTTGTTGGGGGATATGGACGGAGATGGGGGATGAGTTTTCCATGAGAGAAGAGAGTGTCTAAGAGGATCCCAAGGGGGAAATAATTTATGGGTATTAATTCAACCCATATTTCTTAATTTATTATCATCAGGGATAACTTTTATTGTTGTTTAAGTGTATGAGAACCCAATCATTAAACTCATGTAAGAAGGTGGGTGTGAGAGTCACATCCCTTAGTTATTGGGAAACATGGGGTTGAAGTAAAATCAACATTGGGCAGAGTGAGCAATTGATTTTCATAGGAAAATAGAGGAAATTTATATGGGGAGAACAAACAATTTTTTCACATTCAGTTTTTACATGAATAATAAGCATAGAGCATAAAAGAAGAGCATTGGATCTGGAACAAAAAGGTTGGACAAATTCTGAAGCATGCGGAAGCATTTTGGAGTTGAAGATTGAAGAACTAGGTTTTCAGGCCTGAAGAGTGAACTCTTGTGGGAGTTGCACTATAACAGCAAGTGTTTGTTGTTGTTTGTTGGTACTTTTCCTGGCAATGAATTCCCATTAGAGATATTCCTGGTTACATGTGCCAGAAGACCTTGATAAATGAATGGGATGCTCGATGGAATGAGAACGATGAAGGGGTACATTCCTTGGGTAGGGTAAGTCAAGAGGAAGAGAGTTGGAGGAAATTAGGGATAGTTTTAGGAGAATACCAATGGGTTGTGGGAATTGAGTTGTGAGTGGAGTGTGAGAGGCACCTTTCTTTTTTGGATTACTAACACTAGCTCGGGGATGACTTGCTATTGAGATTTGGAACAACAGGTCTATGGTTGGGTGGAACATCCTTCCTAAGCAGTTGCTTGCACAAATGTTTTAAAAAGATAAGTGTTTATCTATTTTCTGACTTTTCTTATGAGTTTCATCGTTGTGCTTTTACTCAATGCATGAGAATGGTTTTAGGTGTTCTTGTAGATGATTTATTAGATGCATTATGTTCATTTAGAATGTTGTAGATGCATTTAATTATGGGTATCAGAATCTAGTTAAATATGTGTATAATTCTTAGTTGGTAAGCTACAGGAATTTAATGAGCAAAAAAATATATCAAAATCGTGTGTATTTTCTGTAAGTAATGTTCGTTAATTAAGTTGGGGACTGTTACAGATTGGTATGAGAGCCACAGGTTCAACACCGAGCCTGCATGGGCCAGAACCATCACGTAGAAGCTAAAATTGCAGAGAGTGGAAACACCCTGAGGTTCCATGTGGACCTAGAACGCTAGATTAGTAGTTTTGTCAGCAATAACTAGTCAATTTTTTTGAAAAATTATAATGTTTTTGTAGATCATAATATTGTCGGGGATTTCTCAGTCCCTCAACAACGCTTTTAGGCAGTCAAATTTCATGAAAATAGGGTGTACCCTATATTTGCAGCTTAAATAAAAGAGCTCAAGGAGATTTTTCCAACGAGCTATTATGAGCGCAAAACAGAGATCGTGTGAGAAAGTTATAACTGAAATAGTTAAGGGTATAATTTGGACACCAATTTACTTCTAGAGGGCATACTTCTTGCTCTAAAGTTGGTTTTGGGTCTAAGAGAAGTCTATGGAAATCCCATGGACCATAGAAGACAGCCATGGATCCAGATTTGGAATCGAGGTACCTGAAAATGTGCAGGAAGAGGAAGAAGGCACATGTAACATACAAGGATAAAGTGGGAAAACAGTCAAAACTTCTAAAGACTATAACTTTTGGCTCGAAGCTTAGATTTGAGCAAACAAATAGTCATTGGAAAGGTCTTGATGAGGAGAATCCATCTATCAACTAGAAAATTGATCTAAGTATTATAAGTGTAGACAACATAAAAGAAGATTATTGGTGGCACTAAAGAGCATAAACATTTATGCATTATTTTCTAGAATTGTGAATGTATATATTTTTGTCTAACAGAAAATTATTTGCATGAACATTTTCTTGCAGAATTTAGAGATACAGGAGGAATTTTGGTTCATGTATAAGAACCACAGCCATGGAGGATGCCCAAGGGTCCTACAACCATGAGGAAGAGGCCAGAGTTCTACATATCAGCATGGGAAATGTTGAGATAGAGTTTAATGGAAGAAGAGGTGGGGGAGCCTAGAACTATGAGAATCCTGCATAAATAATTCAGAACATGTTGCAAAGGCAATCCAATAAAGACTCTAGCACAAAGCAAGCAGCTAGTGTTAGAAAAGTGACAACATCCATAACATAAGAGATGAGCATGGGAATGGAAGATAGTCAAGGAGCATGAGCAGGCACCATCATTCCCCGTGGAAATCCACTAGGAGAGTTCATGCAAGTTCAAGTCCAAGGATTAACCCAAATGTGTCTCTTGTCACGAGGCAAAGGAGAAATCCTAAGGTAGATATATTGCAAGGTTAGGAAAATCAAGCCACCAAATTTCAATGGTGAGTGTTAGTACTCAAATTCACAGTATTGAAATTTGGAATTTTGGTCATAATAGGCACGTTACTAGAAAAGTGACATTCCTGCAGCATCATTATAAAACCTTATATCACTTTCCAAAATCCTCGAATTCTTCACCATGTTCATTTTCGGGCCATATCTAGATTGTTTATGTTATTTACATAAAATTGTGGTTTGTTATTAAACCCAAGTGCTAGGGAGACTATCCGAAGAAATTCTTAGGATTTTTACAAAAGATGGGTCAACAAGCCCAAAAACTCCATACAACCATTGTGCCCAGAACCTGCATCAACACAACACATTGTTAGAATCAACAATATATATCAACATTTCTTACCATTGTGTTGGTGGGCGAAATATCCTATCAGGTCTATAGCATATGTGAGACATTTTGTTTTAAACCTTGGATTTTGGGGGCAACCCATGGCCTATTAATACCAAACAATTTGACATTCTCCCAGAGGTTACTTGGTCATCAGTTCTCGAGGTAATGTTTGTCTAGGAATCCTCAAATGTTAGTGAAGTAAATAATGGTGCCAGAAATATAATTGGAAACATCACTTTGCAAGGACACCTAATTTTTTTCGACAATTCCAAGAACCAGATTGGCTAGACTCGTACTGATTGCCACAAGCCACCTCACAAGATCAATACCTTCCCCTTTTTTGTGTAGAATAATGCAACAGGAACTGGTTCATAGTTTTGTAACGAGCGTGCAAAATTTTGAACATCTTGCAGAAGATTCCTATTATTTTGGCTATATGGGTTATAGGGGTTTTGAGCTCTCAAGTTGTTTTTAGTTATAAAATTTGGCACCTGAGCTAATATATATATCATTGGATAATTGAGAACCAAGTCAAGAACCAAGGCGTAAGCACAATATACATTCGAGCCAAAGACCAAGCACCCAAGTGCCAAGCTTACAAGGAGTCTATAGATTGCTCTAGGCGTCGAGGTATTATACAACTACTTGTGTATATAAACACATTCCACATATCCTTATTTCCAATGAGGGATATAGTTTGCACATTGCCAGATATCAAGTGCCTATTTAGTTAAATACCATGAGGAGGAGAGACAAGCCACCTACTACATCATGCACAAGTGAAAGTTATAAAAGGAATCTCGTGATTTTTGAGATTGGTTATATTCCAAAATTCATAGTGTTTATAGTTTGTCTTAAGCGCATAATAGTGAACTGCCACATAGCATTGTAAGAGAAAGCTCGAAGTTTCTAGAAACCAAGTTAACCTGTTCCAGATCAGTAAGAGATGGAAATCATAATAGATCATGCTCTATATTTCTAGAAGAAAAATCGACAGTTAAAGGATCATTCCCAGATTTCAAGGGATTTTGTCAATAGTCAAAAGAAGACTTCCAAAAATTCATGGACAGACAAAGCAGGTGGTCGAAATATTTTCCGGATTTGAAAGTATTCAACTGCAGGTGAAGCATTCGATGGAGAAAGATCATCCCAGATTTTGTGCATTCCCGTCATTATTCAGGAGGGTAATTTCGGGCTTAATTTTCGAACAAACCATAAAGAATTTGTTGAAACCGTTCAAAAAACACCTCCCAAATGGATCCATTTACATTGATATCGGAGGGTTTGTGAAATTTCTCAACGGTTATCGAGAAATCTATGTTTGATTAGGAGGAAATTTTCCAGAAATTTCTATTGACAGAGCATATGGCAGGAGGGGAAAATTTTCATCATTGACAATGAATCTCCATTTCCAGGAAAGAGATCAGAATTTAAATTATTTCTAGCAATCTGAGGCATAAAGATAGCAT
Organism: Picea engelmannii; assembly: GCA_009831015.1. Classification (NCBI taxonomy): domain Eukaryota; kingdom Viridiplantae; phylum Streptophyta; class Pinopsida; order Pinales; family Pinaceae; genus Picea; species Picea engelmannii. The sequence goes on from ML822854.1 coordinate 24,054, forward strand.
GCACGGGTGGTGGAGGATTAATAGCAAATCCATATCTTCAGCAAATTAGTGTTTAACTTCATATCTTCCAAAATATCAATGAATTTGATTCTTGCTTTTATTTAAAAGAGACAAATCAACAAAAGTCTAGAATCAAATCCAATAGTTCCAAATTTCTAGAGACAACTCGAGTTCAAGTGTTTCTTTCAGGATATAGGGACAGGAAAAAGAAGAATCAACTTTGAAGACTGTCCATATTAGTTTTGGTCAAAGATTTTCTAGAGAAAAAGAATCATCGATCCCAAGTGTCCAACAAAGAATATGGCAAAGGATTGGCCCAGCTTAACAACGAGATTTCATCCAACTAGATGATATCTTGTTATTTTAAAATCTGGCTCGATCTTAACTGATTTTCATATGATCTGTTTTTAGAATTTTGACCAGATTCCATGATCTGTTTAAAATTATCTCTTCGATGGATTTAGGAGTCTGGTCAATGGGATCTAGGAGGATATATAAGGGAGAACATTGTAATTTAAAAGAGGACGAGGCTCGAGAGGTGGATTTTGGGCAGAGGCTTGTTTATAAATCATTGTGAGCCTATGGACAGTTTTATTAAGTATTCATTTCTGACATTGAACATCCCTGTGAATTGTGCTATCAGATTGTGATCTCTTCGATTTCCATTCTTCTTTTTCCTCTTGCTTGAATGAGTTACAGACATTGAGAATAAATGGTTGTCCATAAACAATAGATTCTTGAGCAACAAAGAATTTGTTGAGATCTGGATGTTGCTTGTGTGCTTTGTTCAAGTACCTGTCAAATCCATTTTGCAGAGAGAATCTTTGTTTGATGGATGCTCTACTATTTGTCACATTCTCCATTCTTCCATCCACCATCATATAAGTATTTTGTCTGATATACAGTTCATTGGCCTTCAATCTAACAGGGTGTTTACTTGACTCCATGCCCAATGGTATATCTCTAATCTAAATCTAATTTATTTCCCTTTTCCTTTCTCATTTGGTCTCGTTGATCCATCAAATCAACCCATAATCTAATTTTCATCTACAAAAAACTATTGCAGTAACTAAAATGTGCTAGGCTTGACCCTATAGCAATCTAGGGGCAACTTCTAGCACTAACAGTGAGCATAGGAAGGGAGAAGAGGTTGATGCCTAACTATTGGAAATGAAGAAATATTTCCACTTGCATGATTACATCTCCAGGGTAGAAACAAGAATTGGAACCTACCACTTGCAAGGAAAGGCATCCATATGGTGGGATCAACTTAAGCAAGCCAAACACCTTTATGAGAGGAAGATCTCGTGGAGGCAGTTCAAGGGATATTTCCAAGAGAAATATTTGTTCGAGCATTACTATGAAATAAATATGAAAGATTTCTTTGAACTCAAATTGGGAGCATGACAACGAATGAATATGAGAAGAGGTTCTTCGAGTTGTCAAAGTATGTGGGATTCATAAACGATGAGAATGCCAAAATCCAAAGGTTTTATAGTGGGTTACCCTCTTTCTATAGTGACAAGATACAATATGATAACCCCAGAACTTTAGAGGAGACTATAAGAAGAGAAAAACATATTTATGAGCAAAGCAGAGCGAGGCTAGTGTTCCAAAATGTTTGGAATGACAAGATAAAATGAAAGAGGGATCAGTGGCAGAAAGGTTTTAATCCACCCTTTTTCAAGAACAACTCACAAGCAAATCAACAAGGTCAGTCAACCCAAAATGAGCACAAGACAACAAATTCATTTGGGAAAAGGCCAATGCAACAACTTGTACAATGTTGGGGATCTGAGGGAAATCACTTGTAAAGGGATTTCCCTCACAAATGAGAAAGAATGAGGAATTTCCACAACATTCAGGAGGCTGAAACAATTGAAGACATGGGAGGAATCATGTTAAGGATTTATGCATCCTTGGACAACAAGCAAGTAGAGTATCAATCCCCCATGATTGAAGTGGAAGGTAAGATTGATAACCAACCCATAGCAATTTTAATTGATTTTGGAGCTAGCCATAGTTACATAAACTCTGACATTGTTGAAATATTTCACTTGCAAATGAGTAAGCATGAGAAATTTTGGTTGGTTCAGTTAGCCACAGGGGGCTAAGAGAAAGGTTAATGAGTTGGTTAAAGATTTTCTTTTAGACATGAATGGACTCGACACAAAGGTAGATGTGAACATCATACCTTTAGGTTTATATGATTGTCTAATTGGCAAGGATTGGTTGGAAAAACACCATGTTGTCCTAGACTGTTACAACAAGACAATATCTTGTCTTGATGAGGGAGGGCAACAAGGCAAGATTTAAGGCATTTCGAAAGCTGTAACTATTAAAGAAATTTCAGCGATGCAGCTGAAAAAGATTTTCAGGAAGGGATGTCAAATTTTTGCATCCCATATGGAAGAGACGGCTAAAGCTAAAGTGACAAGTATTGAAGACCATCCAGTCTTGAGGGATTTTGAAGATGTTTTTGGGGAAATCCCAAGATTGTCACCAAAGAGAGACATTGATTTCTCTATTGATTTGGTGCCAAAAGATGCCCCGATGTCCAAGACACCTTACAGAATGGGAACACTAGAATTGAAAGTGTTGTAGATGCAACTTGAAGAAATTTTGAATAAGGGGTATATACACCCAAGTGTGTCACCCTGGGGAGCCCCAATTCTTCTTGTGAAGAAGAAAGATGGAACCTTAAGGTTGTGTATTGATTTCAGAAAGTTGAATAAGGTCACCATAAAGAACAAATATCCTTTTGTCGAGGATTGATGATCTATTTGATCAATTGAAAAACACAAGAATATTTTACAAGATCAACTTGAGATCATGTTATCATCAAGTGATGATAAAAGAAGAAGATATTAGTAAGACAATGTTCAAAACAAGATATTGGCATTATGAATTCACGGTAGTGCCATTTGGGCTATCAAATGCCGCAGTTGTTTTCATGTGCTTAATGAATGGAGTGTTCATGGAATACTTGGACAAGTTTGTGATCGTGTTCCTAGATGATATACTCATATATTCAAAGACATAAGAGGAACATGAGCAACATTTAAGAATGATATTGCAAGTTTTAAGAGAGCATGAATTGTATTCCAAACTAAGTAAATACATCTTTTATCAAAAGAAACTTCACTACTTGAGGCACATTATTTTAACAAATGGGATAACAGTTGATCCAGAGAAGATAGGGACCATTAGAGGATGACCAACGCCAAGAAATTTGACATATGTAAGATTGTTTATGGGTCTTGTTGGTTATTACCGAAGATTCATAAAAGGATTTTCAAAGATTGCAAGCCCAATCACTTACTTACAAAATAAGAGAGTAAAATTTGAATGGACTCCCAAATGTGAAGAAAGTTTTCAGCAATTAAAGATATTTTGACAAGCGCACCAATCTTAAAGATTGTGAATCCAGATGAAGATTTTGTGGTGTGCTTTTGTGCATGCAAGGAAGGGCTTGGTGGAGTCCTCACTCAAAAGGATCATGTGGTATGCTATGAGTCTCAAAAATTAAAAGAGTATGAGAGGAATTGTGCTACACGTGACTTAGAATTAACAACCATTGTTCATGCATTAAAAATGTGGCGACATTACTTTATGGTGAGAAGATTTGAGTTAAGGATAGACCATTATGGTCTGAAGCATTTGTTTGGACAACCAACATTAAATTCCAGACAAACTAGATGGTTGGAATTTCTGAGTGAATGTGACTTTGAAATTAAGCATATAAAAGGAAAGGAAAACCAAGTGGTTGATGCACTCAATATAAGAGCACATGAGATGCATGCTAAAACCACTAGCATGTATACATCTAATTTAAAAGATAAAATTATTGAAGCATCAATTTCAGATTAGCAATATTTACAAATAAAAGAAACATTACAGCAAGACAATTTACAGTAGAAATTTAAAAATTATGAGCTGAAAGAGGATGGAATACTCATGTGCAGAAGGAAAATATATGTGCCAAATTCTAGTGAGTTGAAAAATACTGTGTTGAGAGAAATGAACAATTTGCATTACATTGGGCACCCAGGATATCACAAAACAATTACAGCTTTAAGACGCCAATACTTTTGGCCAAAAATGAAGAAAGAAGTGGTTAATTATTGACGCAGACCCCCCTTCTCTGTTCAGGGCTGCTTGACCTCCCGGTCTTGGATCTTCAAATACTAAGCCAGATCGGCTCTTCGGGCCTCCAATAGACCCTAAAACAAATTCACACAAGTCCCTTTGTTGTTACCTGCAGGTTCAAATTACCCGCGACCCTGCTCTCAGGCGCTTCTGGCAACACCAATTTGTGAGTACTAGCTCTCGTGCTAGACTACTTCTCCAATATGACCATGGGTTGTGACCATGGGCCAGCTCCCTTCGTGACTTTGCTCTTCGGAGCTTTTGCAAGTAGTTGACTCCATATTCCCCGATAACCGAATCGGCAAAATCTCTGGGACTAGATCTATGGTCCACGCTCCCCCAACAACCAATGACTAAGATTTGCCTTGCAACTTCGACGTTTGACGCTTTTGAATGCAGTTGAAGCCTTTCTCCTTGAAGTGCTCTATCACTGAAGAGATAGAGATGACAACACGTGTCCACACGATCGACGACGAGGGTTCAACCTCTTACCTTTTTCTCGGATGCACACTTCTGAATCCTGCGATCTGACGACGCGTGTCCCCCTTATATCGACGGTCGCAATCTACTCCGCTAGTTCGGCCTTCGGGAGTTTCATACAATCTGCCCTTACTTTCCTCTGAAGGACTCTTCCTTTGAATACTTGTGGATCTTTGCCATGTGTCCTCTCTGGATCTGATGATCCAGATCTCCCCGCTCTTTGCGACTTCGAGAGAAATCGACTTTTGCTCCATGCAAAATTTCTGGAGCTCTACCTTCTGAATTCTCAAATTTGTTGCCACGTATCCTCGCTGTGACCAATGGCTGGGATCTCTTCGCGGCTTGAGGACTTCAGCAATCCCCGCTCCTCAGACACTTTAAAGTCTCTGAACCACAAAGTGTCGAAAGAATCTGTGGTTATCCTCCGTGCAACTCTCCCAGATCGGACGGTTTGGAACGATCTTGCTTCCTCCTGAATGGATCTTGATCGTTAACTTGGGGAATCTTAAAGGGCTCCTCCCTATTGAAGAATTATCGCCGCTATCTCTTCTGAGCTTGCTCTTTATCGGAACCTTTGACTCCTCAGAGTGTCTTTTCGACACTTAGTCGAATTTTGACTTATGTGCACACCTTGCAACAAGTCTTTACTCAACTCAATTGCTCCTCCTGAACAAAAGAACTCTGAGTATGTTTCCGCTTGCACACACATTGAGAGGTCTTTTGCACTTTGTCTCAAACAAAGCTTCAAGTGACTCCTTCTGAGCTTCTAAGTCAAAAGACTCTATCAACGCACGCCTTGCAGAAACTTTGCACTCCTTGCAAATAAAAGCTTCAAGTTATCTTTTATGAGCAATTGAACCCAAACAGACTCTGTCAACGCACACCTTGCAGACAGTATGCACTCCTTGCATAAGCTCAAGAAGAGAAACAATTGAAACTTATCTAAACTCTCACAGATTTATACATTCAACCATGCAAATGCATTCATAAACACAAGAATGAGTAAATAACAGAGGATTGCACTTAAACAAAAAGCCTACCATTCATTCAGATAGACACAACAATTGCAACACCAGACATTCGGAACAACGCTTCTCTGTTATATTCATTCAAATGAAAATGTACATGGGCTCATACAATACTGGTAAGTTTCAACAACTTCTACGCAACTATCAGCAGTTATAACAATAACTTCAACAACAACTATCAACAGCGTCTTATGGGCAACAATACATTTATTTATACAAAAGAGCGCATAGAGTTTTTCCCTCCGACTACCTTAGTTCTATCCCATCGAATTAAAAGTTATCAACTACTAAGGCTTATTACAATAAATGTTCGAGATAGACAGATAAGAGAAAAAACCTCGAATCTATACTGCAATCTACTACAATAAAGAGAAATACATCCCCCATCGATCTCATGCGATGGTTCAACCTCCAAACATTTAAGATCATCTTTAATTACAATATTTTTCATATATTACATTGATATGCCAACTTTAAAATTCAAAAACACTTCAAAATGCGCGCTAGGTTGCTGAGTTGTTCTCCACTCGTACTTTGTTGACGATGCTCCTCCATCAATTACATAGTCTGGCATCTAGAATGCCAAAATGTGAAAACATAACATAGACATCCAACTCGGCTGCTACAACCATTGCCCATTCATAACACAGTTACCAACTTAGTGAGAACTGTGACCTCAAAATGAGAACTCTAGCCTAAAAATATCATATTTTTTGGTAAAAAACACCAAAACAAACCTCTAAATAAAAAAGTGGTGCTACCTATAGCACCCTTCTTTTGAGAGGTGGTTAAAATTGTGACTGGCTTGAAGTCGAGCCCTTGACATTGTGGACAGAACCCTGAAATTGACAATTGAATCTAAAAGTGATGTTACTAATAACACCATTTTGTTTTTGGAGTTAAAACTATGACTTAATTGAAATTGTGTCCTTGATCAGTGACACCACTCCTAATAAAACACTGAAAATTGACTCCTAAATCTAGAAGTGTTATTGTTTGATCATTTATTTACCAATTAATTTTATTTATTTTTAATAATTTAGATTAAGTAAATAATTAAATTGTCAAATCCCTCTAGTGCGATTATATTTCAAGGGTTTCCTTTTGTAAGACGATCAATGTTCGAAACTCATAATAGTCGGGAGGAGAAACCCAAAAAAATCCAACCATGTTAAGGGTTGGTGTGGCCCAGACCATGTGTGATCCCCTGGTGATTTTGACAGCTCAGATGCCCCTGAGTTACAATTTCTTAGACCACGGACTAGTCCCGCAAGT
>ML822854.1:31361-57946 GCA_009831015.1 Picea engelmannii
TAAAATTGAAAAAAAAAATGTTAAAACAGAAATTAAAAAAAAATAATAATAAATTAAAAATTAAAATAAAAAACTTAAGTTATAAAAAAAAAATTAAAAAAACAAAAATATAACTAAAACTAAAAAAACACAAATATTAAAAAAAAATTAAAATAATAGACTAAATAAATAAGAACATATTTAAAAAATAAAAATTAAAAAAAAAATTAAAATTAAAAAACAAACAAAATCAAATCAAAATAAAATAAAATCTTAAAAAAAAGGGCGCATTACAACAATCCAACGCATGGGGGAGGGGGGTGATGCACACATGGGCGGAGCAGGGTGATGGCATCACCCTCCCTCCCCATGTGTAGGATTGCAAATTAAAATTAAAAAGAAACAAAATAAACAAGGCAGCGAGGCTGCGCGTACTGCCTCCTCAGTCTGCCATGAAAACTTGACCATAAATTATTAAATATAAATATAAAATATAAATTCAACTTACCCTTACCCAGTCTATCATGTCATTGAGTTAATTCTGATCTCGAAATATGTGAAGGCTGCAATAACACTATAAAGTTATTAGCCAATGAAATGTAAAAAAATTCAGTTTTTTTTACATATTAAAAAATAAAATTTTGAGTTTGTTATGTTACACATTAAGTTTTTTACAAAAATTTTAAAGTCAACCCAAATTAATAGAGTAGTCAAAATGAACTCATCACTATGTATACTGCCTGGGAGGCAGTACAATAACAAAAAAATTGGGGGGGAGGGGGCGCTACAACAATCCAGCACATAGGGGGAGGGGGCATCACCCCCCTCGGTGCAATGCAATCCAGTGCATAGGGGGCAGGGGTGATGTTTGACCCCTTCCCACATGTGTCATCCTTTTGTTCATTGTTTAATTTTAATTCTGTTTTTTTTTAATTAATTTATTTTTACTTATGATGTTATTTCTTTATTTTCTAGTTTTAGTTTAATATTTTTAAATATGTTTATCTCTTTAGTTTTATTTTTAAAAATCGCCTTTACTTTTTCGTTTTATTTTTTAACTTAATAAGTTTTTTTTTATGCTTCCACATAATTTTTTTCAATTTTTGTGTTTTAAATTTAAGTTATTAACAATCATTTAAAAAAACAATTAGATTTTATTTGTTTTTTATTCATTTTTTTATTAAAAAAAAATTATTTGCATTTTTTTCAACCAAATTTATTTTGTCTTTCTTTTTTAAAGAAAGTTGATTTTTCTTCTTAAAAAAAATTGTTTAAGATGTTTTTCTTTCAATTTAATTAATTTTTAAATGTAAATTATTAAAAAAATTAAATTAATTAATTAGTAAATTATCAAGTAATAACACTTTTAGATTTATGAGTCGATTTTCAGTGTTTTATTTGCGCTGATGGCAGTGGTCAAGGCCACGGTTTCAATTAGATCATAGTTTTAACTAAAAAAAAAAGGTGGTGCTACAATGACATCTCTTTTCGATTTGAGGGTGAATTTCAAGGTTATGTCAGTGATGTCAAGGCTGCAATTTCAAACAATTTGTAATTTTAGCCACCTCCTAAAAAACGGGTGCTGCCGATAGCACCACTTTTTGAAATAGGGGTAAAAATGCAATCTCCAAAAAAACGAGAACTCTCCAGAGTTCTCGTTAAGTTGGTAACTTTGTTTCCTGAGTGGAAATGGGAAGTGGTCAGAATTGATTTTATTACAAAGATGGTCATAACAGTGAACCAACATGATTCCATCATGGTGGTGGTGAATAAAATAACAAAGAATGCACATTTTATTCCTGTGAAGACCACACAAAAGGCAACAAATATTACAGAGATTTGCATGAAGGAAGTTGTAAGGCTACATGGGGTGCCTAAGGCAATTGTTTCAGACAGAGATCCAAAGTTTGTCTCTAATTTTTTGAAAGGTTTGTACAAAGGATTTGGAACAAATTTAAATCTAAGTACAACGTATCACCCAAAGTCAGATGGGAAAACAAAGAGGACTAACAAAATCATTGAAGACATGGTCATAATGTATGTGATGGGCCAACAATCAAAATGGGAAGACTACATCCACTTAGTGGAGTTTGTTAGGATATTTAGACACTCAGGAGTTAGTTAAGATCTACTTGGTCTAATGTGTCATTAGGTAAAAGTGTGTTTCTTTAGTATGCATTAGTATGCATTTGTAGTTAGGAAATCTGACGGTCACGATATGTTCCCGACAGAGAGTGATCTGACAGTTCATACTCTCCTCAATCTTAACGGCCATTGATATGTGGCTTAACAACTGATTGGTCCATGATCTCTATTTAAAGAGCACAGAGGGTCATTTGTCAATGATCGATTGTGAGAAAGTCTCTTGTAAAATCTCTTTGTAATCTTTTTCTTTTGCATTAATAAACTGCTCCAAGTGGCTTCGTTGGTTGGGGCCGTGGATGTTTCCCCGTAGGGTTTTACAACGTGAAAACATCGGTGTGTTGAGATTTGATCTGGTTGTGTGAGTGGTTACTGAAGGTGTTCATCCTCTATTGGAATACATGTGTTTTCGAACATGGTATCAGAGCCTATATGAAGACCCACTCCTGTTGTAGATCAAGATCAAGAAGTTGGTTGCCTCATCTCCATTTTATGTCATTTTCGTACACTTCTGGGCTGAGAGGATTGTTCCATTGCGTTTGGAGCGCTCATTTTAGTCAGGAACATTTTTCATTTCACTCGAAAAGGTTTCCATTTTCCCAAGATACGACCATTTCAGTCAGATCTTGAGGTATATAGCCTGAATACGCATTTTTAAAATTTTTGCAGAGTATCATTTTAGTTTTATTTCGGTTTTGTATGGCGAAATTTTTTTCTTGTGTGAAAAAGAGTTTTTTTTAGCACGCTCTCCAAGGTCATCTTCAACAACAACAACACCCCCAATAGGGCATAACTCTCACATGCGAAGTCTGTTTTCAGTGCCAGTTTTTTTTTAAACCACATAACTTTTCGATATCTTTCCATCCAGATCATCAGTTTTTGTTTTTAAATCCATATTATCTGCATATTTAATATGTCTTCTACAAGCAATCTCTTTCTTACCAGCACCAACTACTTCCAATGGAAATCTCATATGGAAGATTTATTAAGAAGTAAAGGCTTGTACCGGATTACCTTGGGAAAGGAAAAAGCACCCACTGATGATGATAAGAAAGTCAAATGGGATAATAGGAGTGATGAAGCATGTGGACTAATCGAATGTCCATCTCTCCTGATTTAAGGTTCCACCTTAAAGAAATTGATGACCCCCATGAAGCTTGGGAAAAGATTGAATCTGTGTTTGGTAAACTCAATATTATTCGAGCACAACAGTTATAAAATCAAGTACTAACCTTAAGTCCAAGTGATTTTTCTTGCCTTGGAGACTATCTATCTAAGTTTAAAACACTCATAATGTTATGTGAAGAATGTGAGATAGAAATGGAGGAAGAGCGTTGCATCTATATTATGCTTTCTAAGCTAGGTAGTGCATATTATGTGTTTGTATCTACCTTTTATTCCATGAGAGAGGCTCTAGGGAAAGCTTATCAAAAACCCACTCTTGAGTCATTTTGTGCTACTTTGATTAGAGAGGAAGATAAGCTTGTACAACTTGGAGTGATCAACATTGCAGGTACCTCCAACAAAGCCTTAGTTGCCCAGCAAAAAGATAAACCCAAGTATCCCAAGAAGCAACATCCTTGCTACAACAACAAGCAACATAAGGGTCCCAAACCTGCTCAGACAGCTTCAACTTCTAATGGTGACAAATGAGCAAAATATAAAAATAAGAAGACTGACAGACATTGCAACTTTTGTGATAAAGATGGTCATGATGAGTCCAAATGTTTCAAGAAGATGGCAGCTTTAGAAGCAACAATGAAGAAGCACAACATCAGTATTGATTCTACTTCTTCTTCTTCTTCTCATGGACATGCACTTTCCGCTTTGGTTTCTCCCTCAATACAACTTCTACTTTTTCTTCTGATGAGTGGCTTATTGACTAAGGAGCATCTTATCATATGGCTAATGAAAAAGACATATTTTCTACTCTAAATGAATGTAACACCAAGACAATATGTGTTGGTGATGATAGATCTCTTAGTGTTGTAGGATCTTGAACAGTTCAAGTAGATAATGGTCATTTCAATGATGTATTATGTGTTCCAAGTATTTCTTGTAACCTTCTATAAGTATATCAAATCACTTATTCAGGTGAAGTTAAAACCATAGAGTTTTCCCCTCACCAAGTTGTAATCAAGGATCTAAAAGATCCTAAGCATGTTCTTTCAACTGGAATTACTAATGATATTACCAGGTTGTACAAGTTTGACGACTTTGGGTCATCATATTTTTCATCATTTTTTGTTGCTCATAGCGATGACTTGAGCAAACTTTGGCATGAGCGGTTTGGTCATCTAAATTATCGCTCATTGCAGCAACTATGTAATCAACAGATGGTGACTGGTCTTCCTCCTGTTTCATGCAAAGATGGTGTTTGTGTCAGTTGTGTTCTCGACAAACATCATCGGGACAATTTTGACAAACGTGCCTCTTGGCATGCCTCGGGCCCTTTGCAACTTGTTCAAATTGATTTGTGTGGTCCACTTTCTTCTCCTTCTTTTTCTGGGTACGAGTATTTCTTAACTTTCATTGATGATTTTTCCAGACGTACTTAGGTTTACTTCTTAAAACTTAAGAGCGAAGTTTTTGACAAGTTTTTGGCCTACAAGACCCTTGTAGAAAAGCAATCTAGACATCAAATTCAAAAGTTAAGAACAAATAATGGAGGTGAATATGTGAACAATAATTTTACAAGTTACTGCACTACACAACGCATCCAAATGCAACACAATGTTCCATATACACCACAACAAAATGGTGTTGCTGAGAGAAAGAACCGCATATTAAAAGAAATGGCTAATTGTATGATCAAATCTAAGGTATTAAGTCTAAAGTATTGGGTGGAAGCAATCAACTGTGCAAATTACATAGTCAATCGCACCCCCACAAAGGCTCTTAAAAATATAACACTGGAAGAAGCTTAGACTAAAATTAAACCAAATGTAGGTCACTTCCGTGTATTTGGCAATATAGCACGGGCTCACATTCCTGATGAGAAAAGGAAAGCATTGCAGCCTAAAAGTGAGAAGTGTATATTTGTTGGTTATTCTAAAGATGTCAAAGGTTATAGACTTCTTCAACCACATTGTAATGAAATTATTATTAGAAGAGATGTTAAATTTGATGAAAATCTCTTGGCCTGGGAGCTTAATTCGACGATTGTGCCTTCTTTGGCCTGGGAGCTTAATTCGACGATTGTGCCTTCTTTGGCCTGCGAGCCATCTTCAACGTATGTGCCTTCTTCTATTCCTATTTTGGTTTCTTCTTCAAATGATGACAATGAGGATGAACATCCACCTCTGCCTACTCACCTTCCTCCAAATGAGTCCTTTGAACCTGAACCAACACCACTTCCACCGCTTTCTAGATGGGTCTGTTCAACACGAGAAGTAGCTAGTGGTCTTGTTGGTGATCCTTCAAATCAGCGTTGAACATGTTCACAGTTCCAACAAGCCTCTTCTCTTTTGCCTCAAGTTTCAAAGACTTGTGATCCAGAGACATTTGCAGAAGCTTCAGTTCATCCAGATTGGGATACAACAATGAATGAAGAGTATCATTCTTTAATGGAAAACAATACTTGGGATCTTGTACCTCTTCCAAAGGGAAGAAAACTTGTCATATGTAAATGGGTCTACAGAACTAAGTATGCATCAAATGGAAGTGTTGAAAGACACAAGGCTCGGTTAGTTACCAAAGGATTTTCCCAAGTTGAAGGAATTGACTATAGTGAAACCTTTGCCCCTATAGCCAAAATGAATTCCATCCGCCTTGTTCTTTCCCTTGTTGCCTCACATAAATGGAGCTCCATCAGATGGATGTTAAATCTGCCTTCTTGCATGGATATTTGCAAGAAGAAAACTACATGGAACAACCTCCTGGCTATGTTCAGAATGAATCTAGCCTTGTTTGTTGCCTTAAGAAATCTATTTATGGTATTAAGCAAGCTCCCCGAGCTTGGTATGCCAAAATGGACAACTTTCTTATTGACACCGGATTCTCTAGATGTCATTATGATCCTAATGTCTATACCAAGAAAGTAGGAAGTCATTTCATAATCCTTGGCCTTTATGTTGATGACCTTATCCTTACTAATAGTGACTCAAAACTTTTAAACCATGTGAAAACCAGCCTTAAGAAGAAATTTGAAATGATAGACTTAGGCTTTTTGCACTATTTCCTTGGCCTCCAAGATTTGCAAACCAATGAAGGAATTTTTCTTTCCCAGTGTAAGTATGCTTGTGGCCTTCTTCGTTGCTTTCACATGGATGATTGTAAACCAACCCCTTCTCCCTTCTAGTCTGGGGTCAAGCTTACTGCCACCTGTACTTCTCCTAAAGTTGATGCCACCCTGTACCGTCAGTTAGTTGGTAGCCTCTTATACTTGACTCATACCTGTCCTGATATTTCCTTTGTTGTTGGTCTTGTTGCCCGGTATATGCAATCACCCCATGAAAGCCATTGGAAAGCAGCTAAAAGGATACTTCTCTATGTTCGTGGTACAGTTCAGTTCGAGATACATTACAGTTCAGGGGGGGCTCCTTTATTGGTTGGTTTCACTGATTCAGATTAGGTCGGCGACCCTGATGATCAGAAGTCTACTGGAGGTTATGTTTTCAGCCTTGGTTCAGGACCTATCACTTGGGCCTGTAAGAAACAACATGCTATTACACTTTCTTCAACATAAGTAGAGTATCGAGCAACGGTAAATGCAAGTCAGGAATCCTTGTGGCTTCAATAGATCCTTTCAGAGTTTGGATTCAAGCAGCAACATCCAAGCATCCTTTGGTGCGACAATCAGAGTGCCATCAAGCTCGCCAAAGACCCAGTTCAACATCAGCGCAGCAAGCACATTGAGCTACACGTGCACTTCATCAGAAAGATCATTCATGACCAAGTTCTTAAAGTGCTCTTTTTCCCTATAGAAGACCAAGTTGCATACATTTTCACAAAGTCTCTTATAGAAGAGAAGTTTTCCAAACTTCGATCTATGTTAGGAGTTCAAGAAGTTGTCATTAAGGGGGGATAGGCTCTAATGCCTCCTTACTTCTCCTATTGTGTCAACATTGTAAATCCTTCAATCCCATCCCAAGTTGTTCTTAAGAGGGGAATGTTAGGATATTTAGACACTTAGGAGTTAGTTATGATCTACTTGGTCTAATGTGTCGTTAGGCAAAAGTGTGTTTCTTAGTGTGTTTCTTTAGTATGCATTTGTAGTTAGGAAATCCGACAGTCACGATATGTTCCCGACATAGAGTGATCTAACGGTTCATACTCTCCTCGATCTTAACGGCCATTGATCTGTGGCTTAACAACTGATTGGTCCATGATCTCTATTTAAAGAGCATGGATGGTCATTTGTCGATGATTGATTATGAGAAACTCTCTTGTAAAATCTCTGTGTAATCTTTTTCTTTTGTATTAATAAATTGCTCCAAGTGGTCACATTGGCTGGGGTCGTGGATGTTTCCCCATAGGGGTTTTACCACATGAAAACATCGGTGTGTTGATCTTTGATCTGGTTATGTGAGTGGTTACTGAAGGTGTTCGTCCTTTGTTGGAATAAATGTGTTGTCGAACAGAGTTTGCTTACAATAATGTGTATCAAGCCTCATTAAAAGTGAGCCCATTTGAAGCATTGTATGGCAAGAAGTGTAACACACCAGTGAGCAATGATAACCCAACAGACATAGATGTCATTGGGATATAATTGTTGAAGGAAATGGAAGAGTAGATGACAAGGATCAAGAAGAAATTAAAGGTTTCCCAAGATAGGCTGAAAAGTTATGCAAACAAGAACAAAGTCTTTAGATATTTTAAAGTGGGCGAACATGTTTTTTTAAAAGTGAAAGCGAAGAGAATTTCGCTAAGATTGGGTTGCTACTCAAAGTTGGCATCAAGATATTGCGGGATTTTTGAAATATTAGAGAAGAAAGGGTCAATTTCATACATGCTAGCATTATCTTCATCCATAAGAGTGCATAATGTATTTCATGTGTCATTATTAAAGAAATATGTGTGTGACCCTAACCACATAATTGATTGGACTGTGATCAAGGTGGGACACAAAGGATATTTACGGGTGGAACCAATACACATCTTGGAATGGAAATTCAAAGTGCTCAGGAACAAAGCCATAGGACTGATAAAGGTGCAACGTGGGAGAACAAAGAAACTATGCAGGAGGAATACTCACAATTTTTTGTCAATTTTAAAGAAAATAGAAGCTAAAAATGCAAGACTCCATTTTGGCACAGCTAGAGTTCTGGAACCACATCTTATAACTCTTGGTCACCTATACTGGTAGCCTTGATAAAATAATGGTGAAGCCCTATGGACCGAGGGAAGTGAAGGGGGCACATTCTTTGGGTCAACATATTGAGAAGAACTATGGTTGGGACTGCTATTGGAGAGTAAGCAGATTTCATAATTTTATTTTCTCAATATTATGATGTAAATTTGTATATGTATTTTGGCACAGTGTTGTGTACCAAGGACAGTTCACAATTGTAGGGGAGGAGGAATGTAACATCCCCGCTATAATCCCTGGTTTAATTCATGCACAATGTAGATATGAATGTGGCTATGTCTAAGCGATGTAATATGAAAAATGTATTTTATGAATTTTAATAAATAAAATGTGATGGTAGTTGTTGGGGGGTACGGATAGAGATTGGGGTTGAGCTTTCCATGAGAGAAGAGAGTGTCTAAGAGGAGTCTAAGGGGGAAATTATTTATGGGTATTAATTCAACCCATATTTTTGAATTTATTATCATCGGGGATAACTTCTATTTCTATTTGAGTGTATGAGAGATTATCATCAAACTCATGTAAGAGGGTGGGTGTGAGAGTCGCATCCCATAGTTATTGGGGAGCATGGGGCTAAAGTACGATCAACATGGGGCAGAGTGAGCAGACAACTGTATTGGGAAAATAGAGGAAATGTGTATGGGGAGAACATGTAGTTTTTTCACATTCAATTTTTACATGGACAATAAGTAGAGAGTAGAAAAGAAGAGCATTGGAATTAGAGCAAGAAGGTTGTGCGAATTCTGGAGCATGCTGCGTTTTGGAGCTGAATAATGAAGAGCTAGGTTGTCGGGCATGAAGAGTGAACTCATGTGGGAGTTGCACTGTAACAACAAGTGTTTGTTGTTGTTTGTTGGTAGTTTTCTTGGTAGTGAGTTCCCAATAGAGATATTCTTGGTTACCTGTGCCATAGAGACCCTGATAAACAAATGGGACACCCAATGGAATGAGAGAAGTGAAGGGGTACATTCCTTGGGTTGGGTAGGTCAAGAGGAAGAGAGATGGAGGAAATTCAAGATAGATGTAGGAGAATACCAGTGGGTTGTGGGAAATTGAGTTGTGAGTGGATTGTGAGAGGTGCCCTTATTTTGTCGATTCCTATCCCCAACTCGAGGTGAATTGCTATTGAGATTTGGAATAGCAAGTCTATGGTTGGGTGGAACGTCCTTCCCAAGCAATTGGTTGCACAAAAATTTTAAAAATATAAGTGTTTATTTATTTTATGAGTTTTCTCATGAGTTTCATGGTTGTGTTTTTACCCTCTGCATGAGAATGGTTTTATGTGTTGTTGTAGGTGATTTATTAGTTGCATTATGTTCATTTAGAATGTTATAGATGCATTTAATTATGGGTATTAGAATCTATTTAAATATGTGTATAATGCATAGATGGTAATATACAAGAATTTAATTGGCGGAAGAAATTTTTGAAATCCTGTGTATTTTTTGTAAGTAACGTTCCTTGGTTAAGTTGGGGAACGTTACATCATCATTGTTGTTGCGTGAGCATGACCCAAATGTGAGGGAAGATCCCAACAATAAACGACTCTCTATGTTGGACATCCTAGATCTGAAAGGTCAATTTGTCCAACATGATATTGAACCACTAGTCATAATCCTATATGGTTTCTCCAACTTGTTGTTTGATCTCCTTGATCTCGGTTAAAAACTATGACTTTGACTTAAGTTTCTAGAGTTATCTAAGGACATCTCTCTTTATCTTTGTGAGGGACCTTCCATGTCCCGTTGGCCCAGTAAATCTATACTTCATGTACCACATCAGAGCTCTATTTTTTAATGTAGTCTCTAACTACGCGATCTTAGGCACCTTGTCTATGCCTCTCTTCACATACTAGATTGCTTCACATGTGAACCAATGTTTTTTTGCATCATCTCTTCCCATCCCCTGAAATGAGGGAAGTTTGAGGGTCAAATCTTGATTGGCCATATTTGAATTGGAACTTGGTCTTCATGACTGGTTGCTACTGGTTACTACTAGAACTGCAACCTTTCTTGCAAAGTCTCAATGACTTTGGTTTCTACTCCACGTGTTTCTTCTACTTCCCTTACTTTTGAACTTTTTTCTTGTTTGGTTCTATCTTCTTGGTTAAAAATGCACGAGGGGGGTGGTTCAAAGAGGGGGTTCCTGCACACTATCTCATCTTCTTTGGTGATGGATCTAAAAGAGCTTCCTATCTTGAATTATGTGAGCCTCCTTACAACAACCAAGATCTCTTCTCTTTCTTGGAGTGCGCTCTCATCACTATATTATGCACCACTATTGTTACTACTTTGTGCCTCATATTCGTCTAATTCAACTTTATCTCTCATTAGCTAAGGGGATCTGAACTCGTTCTCTACAACTTTGCTAATTCTCTCTCCAATATCCTCTCTTGATACCGCCTTCTCTATGCCACATCTCTTTGATGGCCTCTCTTCTTTTGTGCTTCTCTTTGGCATAGATCTTTTTCATGTGCACCCTTTCAGGCACATCTTCTCTTATCTTCATATTATATCTTACTACTTGCTCTCCCTTATTTTATTTTTTTCTCAACTCACTTCCTCACCTTGGCTCTTCTTACGTATCGCTCAACTCTTCTTCTTCTTTGCTCTTCTGGATCCATTCTCTCTTCACCTTATCTCAGCTTCTTCCCCCATCTTTTCATCCCCCGCTTCACGTGGGAGGTTTAAGCTACCATCCTATTGGGCTCCATGCACCTCAACACCTTGTCTACAAACAACATCTTAATCCACAAATGGGATTTCTTTTAGCAATCTTCTTTTAGGACCGACTACAAATTTTCTTTCAACACTATTGAAAGGTTTGTTGCATTCAACTGCCAACTCAATATTGTATCCCTCCTTAACTTGTTTGAACCATAAGTCAATGGCTTTGGCCCAATTATTATCCAAATATATCAATGAAGTTATCACCTCTTGGTCCCAAACCAATGGTTCTTAGGCTCGCCACACAGAGTTAATCTTTGTTTGTATCTTTACTAATTCATGCAATAAACAAGGAAACTCGGCAAAGAAAATTTCATGCAGATATGAATATATGTACCTTTGTTTCCATAGTTCTAGGTTGATTTGCAAGTTTTTGGTCTCTCGTCGCATGAACTCATCCTCCTTCTCAGAGATCCATTATTCTATCTATTTTCTTGAAGGTTTCCACATCATGTCCTTACTCCACCATGTAGCGCAAAATCATCGGGTCCTAACAATGGAACCACTTGTTGGCTCAGGGTTTCAAACTTAGGGTTTGAAAGGTTTTACGAACAAATACCCCATTAGTGTCAGCATATTCAATATTCAAGGACTGAATAAGGTCTCACCCAAGATACCATGAGAATCACAGAGAAAGAATGTTTGTGCATGGCATGAAGAAATAATACATACGAGAATTAATTGGCTAAGAGTTGCACATTAGATTCTACTCATCCATATCAACATTCATCTAAGTAACACACAATCTAATATATATAACATCATACATTCAAAACAAATCACATAACAAGAAGTATCAATTCAGGCCTCATGCCTTCATTCATTAATCACAGATAAACATTCAGATACATGGAGGTTCGTAGCCTACACAAAGACTCATTAAGCTTGAACAAAAAACTAGAGATTCAAGTCCTGATCTACTTTCTCTCTCATATTCAACTTACAACTCTGCCCTTACAATGAACAACCAATCATTGAACAAGAAGTGAACCACAAAGTGTAACAACATCTAACCATTACCAGTCCATGTGCATTCCTTTTATCCTTATAGAAGCACGTCAATCATAACAAATATGCCAGCTCGCTAACAACATTAAGCACGACCAATCGGTTACAACACATATAGGACTCGTTACAATTAATCTTGATTCAATGTGCATGCGTGATATGGTTACAAAATGGTTACCAGTCATTGTGTGGTGCCAAATTGGTATGCACGCTGCAAAATAATTGGCATAGCACAATATGAAATAGTCAACACACGTTGAATCTTGGCGATGTGTGGTACAAAACTGGTGGTGCACACGGTGAAAAACTTGGGGTGTTCACATGGTCTGCCAACACTTAGGGCTCCAACAACCATACTGTCCACAAAATAAAGCATTGTAATGAGTGGCATGTATTCTAGACTTCGTGATCCTCCAACCATGCTTCCAATCCCTCCTCCACATTTGTTCCCCCCCAATTTCCCTTTCCCTCATGTCAAACCTCTTACTATTGTCCATTTTTTTGTGAAATGGTAATGAAGGAAGATGTGATTCACACTTTCAAAGTTTTCTCAATGTAGTGAACATAGCTTGGGACCTTACCATGATTTCCTTTGGAGATTGTCCCATGTCAATTTTATTCTTCAAGGATAACCATCAAAATATTCTAGATTTTAAAGGACTTGTAGTTTTCATATTAAGTTCCATCTTTGTTGTTTGGTTTCATGGATTTCAATGGCCTTGTCAAACCCCTTTTTGATTTTGCAAATGCCTCCTTCCTTGTTGGTTTCCTAAACAATATTGTCATATTGGTCACATGGTCTAATTGGGGATTGATTAAGTGCATCCACATATTGGTTCCATTCCATTTCTAGATCAATCTAGATTCCTAAATTGATTGTCTTTTTCCAACATGTTCTCCACCAATTTGCTTGGTCTTTGTTATAGACATCTCCAAGGTAGAATAGGTTCCTTTCATGTAGACATTCTATAAGTTATTGTGATAATCTAACCACCTCCAATCCAAGAGGCTCGATTAAGTGCATTCACATATCGGTTCTATTCCACTTCTAGATCAATCTAGATACCTAAGCCAATTGCCCTTTCTTGGCATATTGTCCACCAATTTCCTTGGTCTTTGTTATAGACACCTGCAAGGTAGAAATTGGTTCATTTCATGTAGACATTTTATAAGTTAATGTGATAACCTAGCCACCTCCAATCCAAGCATCACCATCGAGTCTCATCTACTTTCCATATCCAATTAACAAGACCATATTTTCTCCTATCAATGGATATGCTTTCATAAGATCTTTCCAACTCATAAATCCACCAACCCCTATTTTCCATAGATTGCATATCCATTCTTCAATGCTCATGGTGTAAATATGTTTTTTTTTCATCACATATTATCATAGTCCTTTTGAAGATGATATTCTCCATATTACTTTGGTTGCTAGATCTTTTGAAAAATTGACAGAACCTTTAACCCTGATTCCCCTATTTGTTTGGTTTTGAAATCTGCTTCCAACTTACTAAGGGGATACCTCCTTTGTCCTTTTTCCCTACACATAAATATATGAAAAAGACTTCCTAACTTTATTGAGAATCCCTTTATGGATGTAAGCCAGAGACACCCAAAAGACAAGGGTTGCCTCAATAATAGTCGTTATTAAGATAAGTCTACCATCTATGGAGATCCACTTGTTACAGCACCAATATATTTTCTTCTCAATTTTTTCAAAGCACCATAACTAGTCCTTATATGAATAGTCATTTGCTTTGAGGTGGAATTCCAAGTACTTCATGGTTCCTTGAAATTTTCTTTTGAAAAGGCAATAAGGCCTTGATTTTATCTTTCCCAATGTCCCCAACCTAATTTAGAGAAAGAGTTTCAATTTTCCCTAATTTATTTCCATCCATGTTAAACAATATGTCTTAAGTGCTCCCCCTATGGTCTTTTCCTCCCTAACTATTCCCACACACAAATTTTTTTATCTACAAACAAAATATGGGATATGTTAAGATATGTTGTTACCTGCACACTCTTGAAGTTTCCCTCTACCTTTAAGCCTTTCAAAACTTTGTGTAGCCTTTTATTAACTCTCTTTTTGTCAAGAAGAAATGTGATGTAGTAAAATATTAATCAATCCAATTTATGGATTGTAGTTCAAATCCTATTTCTAGCATTAGCAACCTAATGAAGGTCTACTATGCTCTTGTAAAGTTTGTATGGGATCCAAATAGTTGACTCGTACTTGTTATCTCTTCTCTAAAAGCTCCCACAAGAAGTAATCTCCAATTTTTTCTTCAAAGGTGGGCTTCTTTTGCCAGCTCATTTGTGACTATAAGATAATTGTCTACAGTTCCGTAAATTAGAAAACCAAAAAATTGAAAGAAGTTGGTTGCCAACATAAGATTAGTTAAATAATGACCTTCCGATGAGTTAATGATGGTGGAAAAAAATATTTATCAACTTTGGGTTGCAAAAGTCGCTTCAATTTAACATCGAGGAGCTTCATGGATTCTGTTACTAGCAACTTTCTCCTTTAAAATATCATGTTCATTGTTACAAACATAAAAATGATAATGAATAATATAATAAATTGTAATAATAATTAATATCATTTAATTAAATCAAGAGGCACGTACCTCCTCACTTCGTGACCAGTCAATGCTATATAGCAATCGTCATGAGGGTAGTGTAATGATCATCTTATCATATTCAATCAAATATTAATACTCATAAATATTCATTCTCAATGAATAAGCGTTTCCATGCTATTCATCATGGGAGTCCGAACAATTCCTTCGACAATACCCATCCCTACCACTGCTTTGAGGACAAAGCAAAATATTAAGAGGGTGGCAATGTTACAAACATAAAAATGATAATAAATTGTAATAATAATTAATATCATTTAATTAAATCAAGAGGCACGTACCTCTTCATAAAGAGGCACGTACCTCCTCACCTCATGACCAGTCAATGCTATATAATAACCGTCACGAGGGTAGTGTAATGATCATCTTATCATATTCAATCAAATATTAAGACTTAGAAATATTCATTCTCAGTGAATAAGAGTTTCCATGTTACATTCACCTTTGCTTCTTCTCATCTCATTTATTCAGTTCACAATTTGTTCTATTGTTTGCAAAATAATTTAACATAACAATCACCAAGAACCCTCTACTTAAAAGTAAATATTAATTATGACAAGATACCTTGTCAATTGTAACCATCTCTTTGGTGCTCTCAATAGTTTTGATATTTTTATATCCGATCATTATTTTAGTTCGATTTTTTTTGCCTTCAAAACTAACAATTGACATCTAAAATATTCAGACTTCTGCAAGGCCTCGGTTCTTTGTTTGTTTATTAACTTTATGTGTTTCTTTTTGGCAAGCAAACTCTATCTAATGGCAGACAAGGTAGACACTCATTATGTCTCCTTCTCTTGGGGTTTTGGGGGCCCTACTCACAAGCGCTAACCTTCTTTCGTCTTTGATATTGGCGTTAGCATCCCATGTAAAACAGGGCCATGTTTACTAAACTTTTTTAGCTGAGGTCTCATTAACTCCACCATACTAGTGGAGGCTCCCACACTCCCAGAATACTCCAACACTCCCATATTACTTTTCTGTCTTTTCTTGGTAGCTACTTTTCTATCTTTTCTTGGTAGCTCGGACTGTCATTTCACACCAGTGGTTTTACTCCCCGCATCATTCTGCTGCATTGTTTCTCCAGGCATCCTCTTTAGTGGAGTTTAGGTGGCACCGGTTCACGACTCCACGAGATGCGCACTGATGGAGGTTGAAGTCAACACACTTATGGGTGCGACTGATGAGGCACTCTGGTGTAGTGCGGGCCTCTTCTCCTTGGCTGATGAGCTTACCTATCGTATAGGACATAAATCCATGCAAAAGGGGGATCTGAGCCATTCTACAACCATCAGTTCATCCATTCTACCTGCGTTAGCCCCAGTCGCTCCCTCAGAACCCGAGAACTTCTCTGTAGAGCCTCTTGTAGGTCAGAAAGCCCCTCCCACTAACTTAGCACATTTGTTGCTACAAAGGAGTCTGTTAGTATCCCCCATCCTCAGAAGCAGTTTCAGAAGCCTCCTCTTAAGCCTCCCAAGGTAAAAGCCTCTGGTCATTACCCTATCGCTTCTCCTGTGGCTCCACCCTTTCCCCCCACAGAACCTGTTTCGGCTTTGAGTGGTGGGCCTACTCCCTCAGTGGAACCGGGAGTTTTAGGAACCCATGGGTGTGTTTTTTCTCTGGTGAAGGGAGCCCGTTTTACTATTTGTGGCAGAAAGTATGTTCAAAGACCGTGGTGCACAAAGAAAACAAAAAAAAAATGGTGCTCAAAGCAGGCATAGGACTGGAAGACTCAGTCAATTTGGCATTGTGCACACTTGTGGGTCGACTCTCCTATCGACATTTGTGAAAAAATGATCTTGCAGTTTGGGTACAGACTTTCTGGCACCACTGTTGGGCTACGTGCTTGAGATTTCTTTCCCAACGAGATGGTGGCTTAGTTTTCATTTCAGAACCCCAGAAGATACTACTCTTATTCTAGACTGGCTCTGTTGCTTGACGGTGGCAGTTTAATGTTGAAATGGTGGCGTGTCAGTTTTGACCCGACATAGGATTATTTTCGTTTATGACATTTTTGGGTACTTTTACCCGGCTTACCTCTACATCTTTGGAATGAGAAAACTTTAGAGGCCATTGGAAACGCTCTCGAGTGGTTTATCAACATGGATAAAAAGGTTGTTGTTGCATCAGACAGAAAGTTGGCAAATGTTTTGGTGGAATTAGACATCCATGAAGTATAATTGGAATCCATTGATATAGATTAGAGAGGACACCTCATCCGTAAAAAAACTGGACTATTTGGGCATACCCTTCAGGTGCACCTACTGCAGACAGACAGGTCACTTGAGGAGACATTGTCCTGGTTTCGCGGAGGAAGAGTTGTCGGAGGACACAATGATAGATTTATCGTCCAGAGTGGACTCTCTTGGAGTGAACTCATAGGACTCTTTCCCAGAGTTTTTTGGAGCGGATGACTCAACTTGCTCGAAATCTGTCACTAGTAAGTTAAAACATATTTGTCCTTCCTTATTTTTCTCATTCACTGCTTGGGAAAAGGACCTTCTGGATTCCTCCACTACTCTGGTTGCAGGCTCCCGGACTACACCCTTGGGGGATAATTCACTGGCTCGGAAGACTACAGGTACACCATACACTTTTGCAATTGTCCACTTGAGGGGGGGGAAATAAGATAATTTACCTCCAGATTCTGTGAAACCTCGGGTTCTCGATAAACCTACAGGTGTAACAAACAAGGTTCACTTCATTGATGCAGACTCCCCTGCTTTTCCATTGAAGACTACAAGGGGTATTGGAGCTACGTCTTGTGAGTCGGTGGCGGACTGTATCAACCCAAGATTTAGAGAACCAGATCCAGGAGATATCTCCCTAGAAGTTGTTTTGGACACCTTGGTACCGACCTACAGAGAAGCCCTTTCTCCCATTCCCATTCATACTTACTCGGGGAAAAATGTTTTTTCACCTATAGGAGCCTAGTGAGGCCTCAGGATGTCCTGAAAATTATGGGGAGGGCTTGGGGAAATACTACACTTGGTCAAAGGGGTTGAGCTACGAGCTCTCTCCTATAAAGACCAGGATTGCTCGCCGAAAGGCAGATTCTACTGTCTCACTTTCAACTGTACACCAATCACCACACACTGATCTTGGGGCGCTTAGGCGCATGAAATCCCTTACGAGAGCCAAGCCATGATTTTGCTCTTCCTCAATATCAGAGGGGTGGGGGGGAACCTGAAATCTGCCTCCTTTAGAAGACTGCTTACCAGGACTTCTCCAGATATTATCTTCCTACAAGAAACGTTGGTTGATGGCCTGAAAGCCAGGACTTTTTTGAATAAATTTTGTCCCTCTTGGCTTACTTGTGATGTTATCTTAGTAGGTACTTCTGGGGGACTTGCAGTTACCTGGGATCCTACAAAACTTGTTTTAGTCCCTTACCTTTGTTGTGGTGGTATCCTTCTGCTGGTACTTGTCTATGGAACAATCAACCGATCTCGCTACTTAATGTTTATGGACCCTATTCTGACAGAAAACTATTTTGGGACAAGGTGGCAACCAGGGGATTACTTGCCCAAAACAATTTGATAGTAGAAGGGAACTTAAACCTCACTTTAAATGTTGGGCAAGTGTGGGGAGCTTCGACATCACATGATCTTCTAGCTGGTTATTTCAATACTCTTTTTCAAGCACACTCACTAGTGGACATTCCTTAGGATGACTTAGTCCCAACTTGGCACAATGGTCATTCTAGTATAAAGGCTATTTCAAAACGTCTGGATTGGGTTCTTTTGTCAGAATATATGTCAACTAACGATGGAAGGACCAAGTCCTGGGTAGAATATCCTTTTCTGTTGGACCACGCTCCGATCCTTCTACAATTTGACTCTCCTCCTTTTCCAAAAGCTTATTCATTCAAGTTTAATTTGAGTTGGATGCTTGAGACATGTTTCACTTCTATTGTTAAAGAAGTCTGGAAAGATCCCACTTTTCTGATTGAGCCGAGGGTTCAACAACGGTTAGTTTGGAAACTAAAGACATTAAAACTTTGTATCGAACACTGGGCAAAAAACCTTAGAAACAAAAACTACATAGATTGAAAGAGCTGGAGATAGAATTACAGGTCTACCTACAAGTAGACACACAAGAGGGGGGGCTCCGAGGCAGGGATAACACCTTGAAACTCCTTGAAACTGAACAAAACCAAATCCTCCTAGCAGAAGAAGCTTTGTGGAGACAACGAAGCAGGGCAACCTGGATAAAATGTGGTGATCAAAATTCAAAATTATTTCATCAATTTGCAAGTTCTAGTAGAAACAAAAAACACATTTGGGAAATCAAAGATGAGACTGGATTTATCCACACTGGACAACAAGCTCTAAAGTCAACAGCTACAAAACACTTCAAATCATTTTATGGGGCGATCAAACACTCTAATATGATTGATTCAGTCTTTGTAGCCATACTTTTCCCACGTTCGGTCATAGTGGAGGATTCCAACCTATTAGATAGCCCCTGTACACTGTAGGAAGTTTGGGAAGTCCTAAAGTCGTTTGCAAAAGATAAAAACCCAGGCCCCGACGGCTGGACTGTAGAATTATTTTTACATTTCTTTGAGGTAGTAGGTGTTGAACTTCCGGAATTGGTGGAAGATTCCAGGATTAGAGGAAAAGTGATTGGCACATTAAACTCGACTTTCCTGACTCTAATTCCTAAAGAAAACAATCCCAATTCTTTTGGTGATTACAGACCTATTGCTCTTTGTATCTTGTGTTATAAATTGATCTCAAAGGTTATTGCAAATATGATAAAGCTTATTCTCTCGAGGACTTTGTCGGGTGAACAACTGGGGTTTTTAAAAGGCAAACAAATTTTGGACGCCATTGGTACGGCCCAAGAATGCTTGCATAGGATAAGATGAAGAATTCAAAGAAACTAATATTGAAACTAGATCTAAATAAAGCCTTTGACTATATTGATTGGGATTTATTACGATTGATTCTGATTCAATCAGGTTTTAGTCAACAATCCATAAAGTGGATCTTGAGTTGTGTGACTAGTGCAAACTTTGATGTCCTTGTTAGTGGTGAAACTTTTCCTTTCTTTCACAATGGTAGAGGCCTGAGGTAGGGCTGCCCACTCTCTCCTCTACTGTTCATTCTAGTCATGGAAGGTCTAAGCCTGCAACTAGAAAATGGTCAAGAAGAAGGGAAGCTGACAGTGGTGAAGGTTTCCAGGATCGTTAAGATTTTACACCTTTTTTTCGTTGATGATGTTTTAATCATGACAAATGACTCTTTACAATAATGGAAGGAAATAAAAGACATTTTGATCACATTTTGTAGTTCTTCGGGTTTGATGATAATCTAGACAAAGTTGACCTTCCATTATGCCATATTACAAGAGCAATCCTTGGAAATTCTTAAAGAAATCTTCCCTTACAACTTTGTGAATCTTTCTAAGGGTTTTAAGTACCTTGGTTATTATATTAAAGCTAACTCTTATAAGGCAACAAATTGGAATTGGCTTGTTGCAAAGGTTGAGAAAATAATTGGCCATTGGTGCAATAGATGACTCTCCTTAGGAGGACGTTTCACACTCATCAAAGCAGTTTTAAAAGTTCATCCAGTTTATTGGATGACACTAGTAGCCATACCAGCCTCAGTTTTAAACAAGCTAAGAAAATTAACCTACAACTTTCTATGGTCGAGCTGTATTGATAATACACATCTACATCTTTATAGTTGGGATTCACTGGCCAAACCTAAACAAAAGGGAGGCCGGGGGATTAGAAATATCTTTCTTTTTAACAAAGCTCTGGCTGCAAAATCCCTTTGGTGTGTGTTGACAAAAGGAGGGATTTGGCACTTGGTAATAAAAGACAAATACCTCCCCCATTGTTCGATGGTCACCTGGTTTAGAACAGCTGCTACTACAACGAGA
Organism: Picea engelmannii; assembly: GCA_009831015.1. NCBI lineage: Eukaryota > Viridiplantae > Streptophyta > Pinopsida > Pinales > Pinaceae > Picea > Picea engelmannii. Next base: position 52,064 of record ML822854.1, read on the forward strand.
GCGGCCTCACAGACTTGGAGAAACCTGGTAAAATTGGTTAATCTGATCACCCACTGGCTGTGTTGGAATCCGGGGTCAAGACACTCTGTTATCCTTGGCAAGGACTGTATCTTAGGACTAGAGAATTCCTCTCACTTATCTCCACGACTTATTACTTCTTTAAATTTAAAAAACATTAGATATCTTTATCAAGTTATAGGCATATCTAGGATTGGGTTTCTATCAGACAGATGGAAAACCAGTGATGAGATCGGTCTCCCAGCTGACTTAGCCTTGGAGTGGGAAGTTTTTTGTAAGGAGCTATCGGGATCTGGAGTGAAACTTCAAGTCAAAGAAGATGAGCTTATGTGGACATGGAGTGACAAATCGAGATTTCTTTAAGTCAGCAATGTTTACTCCGCAATCTCAAACACTCTCTGACATCAAAATATTGGTGTCTGGAGAAGACAACTGTGGTCCTGCAACATAGCCCAAAAAATCAGATTATTCACCTGGCTTTATACTGAAAATAAAATTCATACTTGGGACATTCTGTAAAGGAAAGGCTGGGAAGGCCCCAGTATCTTCCATCTGTGCACCAGGGATGCAGAGACAGTGGTGCATCTATTTGTTAAGTGTTCCTTCACAAGACAAGTCTGGGATAGGATCAATATTGAACAAAAGTTAAATATTGTTTGGGAAGGGAACACTTTAAATGCTTGTTATGATACCTGGACCAAAATGGAGAGAAACTACCTAACCCTTCCATCTCTGGTTTGTTGGTTTGTTTGGCTAGAAAGAAATAGGAAAGTCTTTGAAAATGGGAATCCATCTGCAAGCGCAGTTGTTTACAAAACACTCGGTATGGTTACAAACTAGACAACCCCAACAAAAGAGGTGATAAAAAATAAAGTCAAGATTTGCATTCCTGAAGGCACGCCCATAGGTTGGTTTGATGGAGTAGCGCAACCAAATGGTCTCCAGAGTGGAGCAGGGGGTTTGATAAGGATGTCAAAAAATTCTCAATACAGGTGGACCTTCAACTGTGGTCTAGGTACCAATACCAGGGCCGAATGACTTGGAGTCTGGGCTACTCTCCACCTGGCAACTAGATTAAACATTGAAGTACTACAAATCTTTGGGGACTCCAGAATTGTAATAGATTGGTTGAATATCAAGGGAAAACTCCAGGTTATTTCTCTATTGGGTTGGAAGGACAGAGTTAGAGAGCTACAATCCACCTTTAGGAAGACCAGCTTCAACCATATCTATCGAGAGCACAACAAGGAAGTTGATTTTCTTTCAAAGTCTTCTCTCCAGAAACAAGCTAGAAAAATCACATACAATCACTGGATTGATGGACATGAGGGTCCCTCTCACATTCTAAATCTCTATTAGTACTTATTCTCCTATATTACTTATCTGTCTATTTGTGCCACGAAAATTTTGTTAGTTACTCTTCTTTTTTTAGGCCTCATATGCTTAAGTATAGAGACAAACATAACCTCTGAAATTTTTATATGTTTTACTTTGGACCTCTTACTTTTGAATCTTGTGTAGTTCTATTTTGATATTTCACAGTTTTGAAGGCTGAAAGAACAATGAAGATTGTAGGTATCATAACACTGGAATTTTTGCTATGAGAATAAATTATATATAAATATAATTGAGAATTTTTTCTGCTGGAAAAAGCAAACTCTATCTAATGTTGGAGCTTTTGGAGACAATTTCTTTAATATTTGTTTTGAGTTCTTCAATAGCTTAGGCTGATTTTTAAGACACTTGTGGAGATCCTTAGTGTCTTCTCCCTTCTTTGAACAAAAGTTAAATATTCTCTGGGAAGGGAACACTTTAAATGCCTGCTATGATACCTGGACCAAAATGGAGAGAAAGTACCTAACCCTTCCATCTCTGGTTTGTTGGTTTGTTTAGCTGGAAAGAAATAGGAAAGTCTTTGAAAATGGGAATCCATCTGCAAGCGTAGTTGTTTACAAAACACTCGGTATGGTTACAAACTAGACAACCCCAACAAAACAGGTGATCAAAAATAAAGTCAAGATCCACATTCCTGAAGGCACGCCCACAGGTTGGTTTGATGGAGCAGCGCAGCCAAATGGTCTCCAGAGTGGAGCAGGGGGTTTGATAAGGATATCAGAAAATTCTCAATACAAGTGGACCTTCAACTGTGGTCCAGGTACCAACACCAGGGCTGAATTACTTGGAGTCTGGGCTACTCTCCACATGGCAACTAGATTAAACATTGAAGTACTACAAATCTTTGGGGACTCCATAATTGTAATAGATTGGTTGAATAGCAAGGGAAAACTCCAGGTTATTTCTCTATTGGGTTGGAAGGACAGAGTCATAGAGATGCAATCCACCTTTAGGAAGATCAACTTCAACCATATCTATCGAGAGCACAACAAGGAAGCCGATTTTCTTTCAAAGTCTGCTATCCAAAAACAAGCTAGAAAAATCACATACAATCACTGGGTTGATGGACATGAGGGTCCCTCTCACATTATAAATCTCTATTAGTACTTATTCTCCTATAATACTTATCTGTCTATTTGTGCAGCAAAAATTTTGTTAGTTACTCTTTTTTTTTGAGGCCTCATATGCTTCAGTATACAGACAAACATAACCTCTGTAATTTCAATATGATTTACTTTGGACCTCTTACTTTTGAATCTTGTGTAGTTCTATTTTGATATTTCATAGTTTTGAAGGCTGAAAGAGCAATGAAGGTTGTAGGTATCATAGCACTAGAATTTTTGGCTTTGTATTTTTGCTATGAGAACAAATTATATATTAATATAATTGAGAAATTTTTCTGCTGGAAAAGCAATCTCTATCTAATGTTGGAGCTTTTGGAGACAATTTCTTTAATATTTGTTTTGAGTTCTTCAATAGCTTAGGCCGATTTTTAAGACACTTGCGGAGATCCTTAGTGTCTTCTCCCTTCTTTACCAATATGTTATTCAATGAAACATTTAATTGATCTTTCACATCCATTCTCGAGAGATAACAATGTCTATAATGAATTCATGCAAGATTTAATAGGTTTGAAGCCAAAAAATGTAGTGGTGAAATTCTTACTCACCAATACTAAAGTGAAAGCGAGATAATTGATATAAAAACCCATGGTAGAGTAGGACAAGCATGACAATAGAGCAAGACCACTATGACAACAGAGCACGACGAGCACACAAATTACAAGCGTGCAATGGATTTTTAATTTTTTTCAAAATCACCACCAAGAATAACATAAAGTTAGTATGTTCATACTTTTGACCAATCAACTAATAAATAATTATATTTTAATTATAATTTTTCTAATTATGAAGTTAACGTTAGATTACTAAGAAGGGGGTGGGGGGGGGTGTTGAATCAGTAATAACGTAATTATAATCATTTTTCTCCAAATAGTCCAAGTGTTATATCAATGTAGAATTATTATCCAATGATGAGCAATAAGAAATGAACAATCACACACATATACAGTACACCAGTGTTTTACGTGGAAACCCAAATCGGGAGAAAACCACAGAATGCTTTATCTTATATGTCTTAGAGAATTACATTCACTGGAAGCACTAACTTCCTTTGTTTTCCAGCTGAAACTGGAAGGAGGCTCCAACCCCCTAGTTTCTCAGGCTACAACCTGAGGGAAGCTCCAACTCCCCAATTCTTTGGCTACAACCAAAAGGAGGCTACAACCCCCTATGTTCTCTGACTACAACCGGAAGGTGGCTACAACCACCTGTCCTTGCCCCGTCCAACCGCCCTGAAGTAGAAGTAGAATGATGGAACCATTGTTACACTATCACTGTGAGATATACCGCTGTAAACATGTACCAATAAGCCTGAACTATGCATCAACCATGCATCAACCTGTACCTCAACCTGTAATCAACCTGTACCATAAACAAGTGCATCAACCATGCACCAACCTGTACCAAACAATCTATAATCAACTTGTACCATAAACAAGTGCAACCAACCATGTACCAAGTATGTACCAATCACGTGTCAAGTACTCATCAACTATGACTCATCAATATGTACCAACATCATCAACTGTACACCTCATGTATGTGCCAACTCATCAACTACTTGTCTCAACCATGTACCCAACTTGTACCTCAACCAAAAGCCCTCATCAATTTAATCATCCAAATATGATTTGTAACTCTGTAATAGACCTGGTGTATATGATCACATACCTGCAAACCTTCCTTAACTTTAACAAAAGGAGACTAGCATTTTCATCAAACGTTTCTTTAGTCTCACAAGACTAGTTTTGGATTAGTCAACAACCCTAACTTGAAATAATCATAACTTTGTACCTATAATGAATAAAGATCTGAAACTGATACACAATGTTCTTCAGTGTGTTTTATGCAATTTCGTCAGGTGTCACTACTTGGAACCTCTCAGAAAAGGAGTTATGGAAAAAATGGCACACCTTGCTGAATTCTGGCTTATTTTAGAGAGAGACCTTATAGAGCGTGCCCTGCAATTTTTTTTTGTTGAATTGATCAGAAACTGTTACACAACATACTACAGACTGTACTCTAACCAACACATTTGGTCTTACTGAATTTGGATTTGTTATGAAGAAGTTGTGACGTTTTTACCTGAAACACATGTTTTTTACTAGTTTCGGGACTAGCCACAAACCCTATTTTCCACGGAGTGAAACTCCAAAAACACAACGACTGTAATGATCCCAAGCCAATTTTTTTGCTTGAAACCACTAACTACCACTAATGTGTTTGTTGATTATTTGATGTGCAGGTGGCTATTGATGTTTCGGCCTTAGGGTTGTTTCATTTATTCAGACAAGGTTCATATAAGATCTACTCAATACATGCAAGATCACAACAATACTCAAGATATGGAAAACACAAGCATAGATCTGACCTTTATTATGAAAAAGCATGAACCTGATACAATATAGAGCAAATCTGGAATAGTCCTCAGATGGCTCCGATAGATAAATGATATGAGCTGCTACATAATGCTCCCGACAATACAAAATAAGCCTCCAAAGGCTGGATATACAATGAAGACTGAATACAAGTAGATCTGGCCATAAGTATGTTAAACCCTCAAGCTGGAAGGTGCCACGTCCTACTGCAATGCTGAAGCTCCTCAATATTTCGGCCCTATTGTCAAATATGTCCAACCACCCCACAAAATATGCCAAATGATAGATCAGGCAATTGCAAGGACAACCTAGGTGCTCAAATCTCCAAAGCCACTCTCAAACCCTGTAGATCTGAACTCCTCCACTGAATGGTGCACCCCCCCTGGATGGTTGAAACCCTAATAATTCGACCTAGATGAATGAGGCCTCCAAACCTCCTGAAACTCTCCAAAATGATAGATCGGGGCTTGGTTACCTCTGTGGTGAAGTCCCAAGTGAAATGGTGAAGTTCTAAGCTAGAAAATGACTGAAACCAATTTTTGAAGTTTGCTCCTCTTCTCCAATTTGTCCCATGCATCTAATAAATCAAATAGCACCTGAAACTCCTCATGAATGGACTAGATCTGATGTCCAAGGCCCTGCAATGAAAACCCAAGTGATAGAATCTCCAAAATCCCTGCCAATCTCCTACAATGAATCTCTCTCCAAGGATGGTGCGCCCCCCTTGTTGGAAACCCCCAATGGTGTGCCCTCCTTCTCTTCCCGTGCCTATGGCTGTGTAGAACCCTCCTGGACTAATGTAGAACTGAGCTAGAATGGTGTGGGAGTGTATTGCATCTCCGAGACCAAGCTTGGGACAAGCTAGGTGGAATCTTTCACCACCGAATCGTCCTCTAGGGTTTGTTAAGTCAAAACCCTCAAAACCCCCAAGAGATGGGCCCTCTAGCTAGAAGCCAGAAATCCAAAAGATA